>PYAF01000142.1:1079076-1114494 GCA_007407185.1 Glycine tomentella | reverse complement strand
ATTCCCTTTTCTTATGAATATCATTCCAACCAGTGCCAACAATTCGGTTCAAGACCACCCTCAAGCACCATCCAAACCTGTTATTTGTGGTAATTTTTTTGGATCTCTGATGTTTATTCAGAAGATGATGAGAGATTTGTGTGTCGGTTTATGTGATTCTGATCCATCGCTTTGTGTTCCTTTTTGTTCAGATCTACCATTGGCTAGGAAAGCTTCACTTCATCGGTTCTTGGAGAAAAGAAAGGATAGGTAAGTAGGCTGAGTCATGATACATCAACAAAAGTATACCTTCAAGTTTTCTTCTAGATTTTGGTCTTTGTATTTTCTAAAATGTGGAGATTTGGTATTTGGTATCTGCTTATTTCAAAATTGAAGTATAGGGTCAAGTACAAAATCTAACTTATTTCAAAAATACAAGAGCTAAAATCACCATTTTTATAAATCTTGAGGGCCTGCAATACATTTTACCTTTTTTGTTTAACTATACTGCTTTGGATCAATTGATTTATATGTATTATTAATGTTTCTGCAGAATTGCTGCCAGAGCACCATATCAAACAAGCAATCACATGGCAGCCCTTAATAAGCCAGCTGAATCCATGACATGGCTCACCTTGGCACCTAAATCACCACAACTAGACGAATCTGATTCCGATAGCAGCTCCAGCTTTGTGTTATCTTAGCTACTTTTGTTGGACAAGGTGAAGAAGAGTTTAGTATCGTATGAGCCATGGAGACTTCACTTAAGTGAAAAAAGACTTCCTCATTGTTGTAATTTGATAAACGGAGTCAACATTTTGTGGGCTTCTCTATAGCCCCGTGCTGATTTTAATTTTTTTTTTTTTTTTGTGGGGGGGCGCTATGATCAATGCTGTTGCTCACGGCTTACTACTATCATACTTAAGAGTGTAATTTTGGGCGAAAAAGTAATGTAAATGTAGTTTGGTTAGCATAGTTTTAGTAAAATATTGGAATCAATTCTTCTCAACTGTCAATGTCACATGTATTATATGTAAAATTTATGGTTAGGGTTATATTTTTATAACCATAGTCTGTTTGTTATAGTTTAATTGGTTTCTATTAGTATGTGAGCCACATTTAACCAAATTCCATCTTTCCACCAAATTCTGTTTTTTCTCTCAGGCGCTTGCATATCTTCTCTCAAATTATCCTAGTTCATGCCATGCAGCAGAAAATGAGGTAGATTGAGCTGCAATAAGAATAACAAATTGAACGGATTGAAATGTGTAAATAATGTTTATGCAAACTTTATGTAGCATTGTTATAAAATGTCATCAGATATGATCATTGTCCTGTTCGTAAGAATTCTTCCAGCAACATAAAAGCTTTGTATTCCCTCTCTTATAAGCCCTTCCCAAAATAAAATTCATTGCTTGAAATTACAACAAACATTAATCCAAAAAAGGGTGTAATAAGAAGAAAAAGTTTACCCAAAAAGGAAAAAGAAAAGTTACAGCAAACGTTAACTATAAGATTTGAAACCAAAAGAATTGCAGTCTACATGGATGCGCCATTTCATTACATGGATGCACAGTTTGTTTCACATTTCATCTCCGTGACTTTTCTGGATTCTTCGGAGCAACAAGGGAACGGGTTTTTCCAAAACGGTCACGTTAACACTGTTCCACACATCGGGTATTGTGGGGAGTGTAGCAATTTTCTCAGCAAGATGCATGTCTTCTGGAAGAACAGAACCAAAGACAGTGTATTCATGTTTCCACTCAGAATGGTCAGCTAGGCTAATGAAGAATTCAGGGCCAGAACCAATCCAAGCAACTGAACCCCTTCTAAGGGTTGGACAATCTTCCACCGGAAGATTATTGAATGCTGTGCCTTGTGCTTCCAGTGTCCCTTGAATTAATGCATAAGGGGGACCAAAAGCAGCCTGCAAAATGAGGACCATTTATTTATTGTTACTACAATCCAACACTATAAACATTGCTATTTGCTTTGCACAGTTACACTGAAAATGCTACTCTGAATATGCAAATAAATTCATTTTGGGAATAATATGTGAATGACAATGGCCTCAGCTTGATGTGCGATAATATTTTCTGACCTCATAAGTCATAATTTTGTTTGGCAAAAAAAAAAAAAAAAAAAACTTCCAATATGAAGAGAAAAGGCTAAAAGCTTACCTACAGTATTGGTCTTTGAAAATATCACTATTTTAGATTTAATCCTTATTCAAATTTTATTCACTTTTAAGAGATGCTCCGTGGAGTAATTAAGTGGCTTGAATCTCCCCTCTTGAGTCTTGATTGTAGCTTTTAAGAGAGGATTCCTCATGTGTCGATCAATGTGCTTTTAAGTTTCTAGTGAGTGGTGAGGGGCTCAAAGCACATAATTTTGTTAAATGTAGGAACTAAAATAAATAAATTTAAGGGATTGACAGTTTATATTGTTGACAATAAAATTAAAGCCAAGTAAAATGTATCGGGATTTCTAACATAAAATAGGAAGTAAACACCTGAGTTATCACCTACTCCATATGAGAACAAAGAATAGGAGAGAAATTCGAGAGGAAGAAATAAATCTCACAAGGGATTGCCAATTTATTGAAAATATATAAAGGAGGGCTGGAGGGGACATTGGAACTCATTTTAGCAAAAAAAAAAAAATATTGACACTTTCTGTAGCCTTGGACGATTATAAAATGTCTGTTCCTCAAGGGTTAACTCTTCATTTATGCAAAAGTGCACACAAGGTTCACACTTGTACTTGATCTATGAAAATCCTGAGACACATATTGATTGAATTGCTTCAACATGAATCAATCAATTCACAGTAATTAAGCATCATAATTCCATTATATTTGGCAAGTTTTGGATTTGTTATCTGTAAATAATATGCATGCTGTTTATACTGATGATAATCTATATTCTATGGTTATAAGAAGGATCTCAAATAGCTGAGAGAAAACAAGAAAAATATGCTACCTGAAACAGCAAATATATACCTCAACAAAATCTTGTCAAATGAATGAGTATAGCTATCAATGATAAGATCTAGCAAAATACAGAATTGCACAAAAAAGTAACTGATGCATGAGAATACGATTTTAATGCAGAAATTCATAAAACAATCTGCACAGATAACTGCATAATGATACAGATGTAAATGTGTGTGTCCAATCATACATCAGATGGGAAAATAAATCTTACATTTTCTATATGGTTTCCTTCTGAATCCCATGATTGACCTCGACTCTCTGCACGGTAAAATTGACAGCCAGCACAATGGTGCAAAGCTAACAATTCTAGAATGTAGGCAACAGAGTGTGGGGCACAGTCAGGTAAAAGCTGTACCGAACAAAGAATCTCCCAGAGTTAAACATAGTCCTCACTCATGACTATGCAATTTCAAAATACAAAGTACAGGGGATTCTTAGTGTAAGCAGAAACAAGACCCAGTCAAGATGCATCAGGTATTAACAGAAAAATAAAATGCAGTAACCAGAGCTGACATCAAAGCTTGACAGAAGTCACAGAGTGTCAGAAACCATGAGCATCTCGTTTAATAGTCAATGAACCCTCTGCATAATTATTTAAATATATTGGAAAAGAAAGACATCTTAGGAACACTCCATCTTCTCTATGATCTATTAAAATTGTGAAGTTCTCCATAATTATGCAGTAAAGGTTCAACTGATCTGATCATATTTGTTAGAACATAGAAAGTATGAGTCGAAGGCATGCAAAATCCACACCAAAATATTGCCATAACCAACCAAATACAACGTTGAACAAGACTGAAGAATTTATTATTAACTGATCATTCTGAGGTATCTCCATGGTGCATATTTCTCATTAATATTCTGTATTTAAGTAATGGTTTCATCACTTTCATGTTCTAATGTTGAAAATAAAGACACATACAATAAGAGATTTGGTGGTTCCATAGGACAAGGCCAAACAAATATAGATTATAGAAACTCAAACACAGATGTAGGTTGCATCCTGATCATGCACTATACTATTATTGGCAAGAATTCTATTTGCCTCTAGAACTCTTTTTTTATTGAAATGTACCCACGTTCTTCTATAAATAATACATAAATACCTAACTTTTCACAAACAACATGTCATTGGTGTAACTGCAATATCAAAGCATTGATATTTTAGAGGTCCTGAGAACTTGAGCACTTACTTTAATATGAAGAGTTCCATATTCAGTTTCCAGTCCAATAATACCCTGATAATAGATGAATTAGAGTGAGTACTGATAAATAAGATAGCCCTTCAAAAGTTGATAAAATTCCAAATAGGTAAAACATCATAAAGAGGTGGGAGAGACCAAGATATATAACTATCCATGGAAAGAGAATACACAATTTTACAGCATTGGTAATTGGTCGAAGATTCAATTAATCACATGACAGATGTCAAAGTTGGTGCTCTGCTTATATACTCTCTCTGTCAAACTTGGATTTTAGGTTGTATATCTCATGGTTCATCTCTCAAGGGATTGTGCAAAATAACTGGCTTCTCAGTTATAGAATTTAAGATTTAGAAGCAAAGTAAATGTTTATTGGGTGCTGTCATGAATAAACTATATAATTCAATCTCAGATCCCCCCCCCCCCCCCCCAAACCTCCAAGGCTTAAGACATATCTACATAAAATTAGTATGTGCCATGTCAAAGTCAAAGAACAATAACATAGATAACAATAGCTTATGTGAACAACATGATAGGCGGCTGCAAGCAAGGGTTTCTCCCCCACCTGAGTGAAACACGCATCCCCATTCCTAGAGTCCAATTATTACAACTATCTATGCCCATCTACTGAATCTGTTTACCTGAGTCAACCTACCTTCACTACTTCAATTAGATCCATATTGTACATATCACAGCACAGAATCAACTAAATTGTTGAAGTAGAAAACAAAGCATACTACAGTTTAACAGAAAAACGTGTATTTTAGAGATAACTAGCATCAGAACCCACTTAAGACAACATTTGGCAACTTTGTTTCAGGTTCAAGATGCATTTCTAAGCCATCTGAGCAAGAACATTAAATCATGCCACTAATTCCTTGTAACCACTTATCCAACACAATGTCCGTCAATTTGCAGCATAAATTGTCAAGCAACATTTAATTAAATAAATAAAAATGGTCGTTCAGAAAAACCAAACTTCTCTCTTACCTCTCCTTTCCCAAAGATAAGACCAGAAGTCCAACCAATCACTTCCCCCTGAGGTGCTCCTTCTTGCCGTTCAGGTGCTAAGCTGTCCTTCTGTTTCTTCAACCAACACTGAACCAACGAAATCAAATGCTATTATGCTGACTTCCAAGTTCCATGTCAAAATTTTCATAAAAAAAATTGCTTTTATAGAAGTTCTCCCATTTGATACTATGAAAGCTATGCACTTTAACTTATATAAAAGTTTTCTCATTTAACTTTTCCATGTGATAAGTTGATTTTAACTTAGGGCACTGGTTAAGAATCAAAAATGAAAATTTTCCATTGGAAAATGTAATAGTGCACTCTTGTATGTGATTTCCAATACAACTCAAATAATAAAAACTTTTTATTTATTCATGTCACTAGTTAGCAGCACCCTTTAACTTATAGAGAAGCTCAATTCATTTTACTTTTTTTATATTTTTTCTTATGAGTGCTTACGCCGAAGTTAGTCCAAGAGAGCATAAAGTTCAAGGTCAACTCTACATAGAAGGAATGAGTCCCAAAAGATCAACCCAAATGGGAGATCTTCAAACATAAGCAACTGCTAAATAGTGAAAAGTAACAAACTTTACTTACCTGACCGAACTTGGATCCACAGGCCTTAAGATCCCCACAAAAGACCCAAGTATCACAAAGACAAGGCCCATCTTTCCCAGAACACATGGATTTGCACGCGTTGCAGCACCCTTCAGAACTGTTGAATTTGAACTCGGAACCCCACTTCACTGCTGCACCCCAAAGCTCCAAATTTTCAATCCCTCTACAGCACCCTCCATCATTCTCCGACGCCACGCCATCTTCAACTAACCTCTGAAACTCTGAAACTCTGTTTCTGCTGTTTGTGAGCACCGCAGAGAGGAACGCGTAGACCAAACCGCACGAAGCGAAACACACCAATGGGAGGATCAAACGGTGTGAGAGAATGGAGTTTGGTTCATTATTCCTCCGACCCATTTGATAAGGTTGCACACACAATTGAATAAGGAAGATTCAAAGACCGTTGACCTCAGAATAAAAGTGGGATACACAAGAAAGAGAGTGATCATATCATAATGATTCGGAGAAGTGTGTTGAATTGAAGAGAGAGTGAAACAGAGTTGGGAGTGGAAATGGGATGTTTTGAGTTCAGCCTTTTTAGATCGAACGTATTTTGTTCTTTTTTGGTCCAAAGTGGATTGAGTTTGAGTCTTTGACTTGTTACAAGAACGTGATGTTTTGTTTTTTTGGTTCGATTTCGAATCGCATGCTGTGCTACCAACAAATAAGAAATTGAAGAAAGTGGTGGAATAATTGAGCTCCATTATCAGCCAAAGAGATTAATTAAACAAATAGGCTACGATACAGAAATTAAATCATCATAATGAAATATATTGTCAGACGAATAATACTACCATACTACTATAACTCAATTGATACTACGTTCTATTTTTACATTGAGAGTGTTATATAAATTCACGTGAATTCACCAAAATATATATATATATATATATATATATATATATATATAACATATAAATTCACATAAACCATTAATATCTGTTCAAGTTTTCGCAACTCAAATAAAATTTTTGGAGATGGGCATTATATTAAAGACTAAATTCCAATGGTCTTTTTAATTACATACATTTATTTTTTATTTTTTATTTTAACAAATAAAATTATTTTTTATGATATTTTTAGTGAATATGTTACGGAGAAAATATGTTTTAAATCTGTAGTTCAATTGATAAAAAAGCATATTTTAAATTGAGAACTAAACCATAATCATATATTAAAAAAATATAAGAGGGTTAAAATTACAATTCAACATATGTTAAATAAGAGAAAACGATAATTTTATGATTACTTTAATCAAGATTTTCATGTGTTTTCTATCTGACATTTAGTTAATAAGAAACCAAAATAATCCTTAATGTAATTGCTAACATGTTTGGTTAATTAATATTTTTTTAGTGTTTTTTAAAAACTGTCAATCAACTTTTGATGGAGAGTCTTTTTGGTCTTAAAATAAACTAATTCCAACAGGATGATAAGTGTCAGTCAAGTAATGATATAAATAAATTAAATTTATTCATAAATTATGAGTTTTTTTACACTTATAAAAATTTGCAAGTTATTATATGCTAGATGAAGCTCATTATTTGATAAGGAAAATGTTGTAAGTTATCATCATTAAATAACAAGGATTATGTTTGGAAAAGATTATAATCTCTTATTTGGACTATTTTTTAAAATAAAAAACATGTTTGCAAAATAATAAAGTAATTTGAAAACACAGCCGAAATTTAGAAGAAGAAAAAATTCTAAAATAAGCTGTTTTTTTAATATGAATATTTGTAATTTATTATTATTTTTCAACAGCTGATTTTTCTTTTCAGCTGTTTTCATACTCTTTTACGGTGTAAAAGCTAATAAGCTTTTTCCGTTCAAATGAAACTAATTATCTTAAAATTATTTTCAGCAAACTTATCTAAACAACAAAAATTAATTCTTATTATAATTGATAAAGTAGCCCAACTTTCAAATTCGATGAAGTGTTGTGTCTCATTCAACTCTATATCTTACACACGATTGACACGAAGAATGCACACTAGCTTTGGTAAACAATATATATATAGAGAGAGGGAATTTACCCAACCACAAATTAATCAGGGGTTAGGTATTTGGCAAAGTCGTCATTAATATCAACTTCCTCACTAGCCATATCACCATGCACAGCATCCGAAGTTCCTGTGCCAGCTTGCTCTCCAGTGTGGATTTTTGTCCTTGCTTCTTGAATGATCCGCATGATTTCTTCCACACTTTGGCTTGGTTGGTCCTTTTGTGTTTCCTCGTAACCCCTTCTTTCAGCCTCAATTATCTCTCTTGGCAAGTTCTTCCTAAACCAAAGGTGCTGTTTTATCTCCGAGATGTTGATCCTCTTTAACAATGATGAGAAATAGTAAGTTGAAAATACAAGGCGATTCTCAGTATACAAGAAACAAACCTACTTAAATACAATAAATTATTACATGTTCAAGCACTATTATGGTTACAACTAATCTTCACACAACATAGTTACAACTAATCTTCACACATCATATGATCAAGTGTTATTAATTCTTTATCATAATTGAAACACTCAATTACGTGTCACGTAAAAATTGATCGAGATCGTAAACACGGCTAGTCTAAGACTATTTGTAATTTCTCCTTGAAGACACTCCCTAACGACTGTGCTGTATGAAATTTTTAGTTTTGTATATCTTAACAGTACTTATATAAATACTATGGATGAACAGAATTAATATACTTACCTTGGCAGGATTGGCAACAAAAATACGAGAGATAAGATGCCTACACTCCTTAGAGACACGTACGTATTCGGGTATGGCGTATTGAACACTCATAATTCTCTGCCAACGAGAGAATCAGAGTTTAAACTTGCTGCTATGGATCAAAGATATTAATCATAAAAGATGTCTTTTAATTCAAGTAAGAGTTCACCCCAATACTCTTTCTGAAATTTTTAGGATCTTCTGCATCTTCAAATGGGTATGCTCCAACTAACATGACATAAAGTGTCACACCACACGACCAAACATCGGCAACCTACAGAATTGTCAATTTGCAAAATTAATTGAGCATTTGTTGACGATGTTATGAATTATTTACTTGATGTGATACTGTGAGTTTCACTTGACATAATTATTAAGCACAAATCACAATACCTTTCCATCATATTCCTTTCGTGACAAAACTTCTGGAGCAATGTATGCAGGAGTTCCAACAGTTGATTTAGGTTGAGAGTGCAGCAAAGCAGACTGGAATTGAATAATAAATTAAATAGGATAGTCAACAAACAAATATACGAAAGGACTACTTCATAAAGGTTCATTTTTTGTGAGATGTTATTAACCTTGGAGAAACCAAAGTCACAAATTTTAACTCTAGGAGCTGGATTTCCGTCCAGTAGAGTGTTTTCCAACTTCAGATCTCTATGACATATTTGCTGCAGTAGGAGACATAAGATGACATTACAAAGGGCTTTTAAATTAACAACAACAACAAAATTCTGAATGCATATGTACCATGGAATGACAATAGCTAACTCCAGATATTAGTTGCTGAAAGAAAAATCGTGCCTGCAAATTATGGAATTCATAAAAGCCATCACTTGATAAATTTATACATATAGTCATATAGAGGGATATTACACACACACACAACCAACCTCATCTTCACTCAATCGACCAGCATTGCATATCCTCTCGAAGAGTTCGCCACCAGCAGCATACTCAAGGACAATAGCTAAATGAGTAGGGGTCAGAAATACCTGCAGAAAAGATCTGACTTCCAGAATGCGTATATAACTTCAGAAAGCTCTCAATAGAACACGGTCTTATTTGTTTAATCTTTAGCCCACACAAAAGAACGGACATGCTCATCACAACATTAAAATGCAGGAAACCTAGATGGAGTATTTTTTATTTCCCCTATCTTTTCGAAGGAACAGAACTATTTGGTTTCTGCAGACATGTTCAAACTAAAGTACATTACTGGCAATCATTCCTGAAGAAAATAAGCATGATAGTTTGCAACCCTGTTTGCTTAGTGTTAGATACAAAACCATTCGTGCGTTTTCACGAGACAACTTAAGTTTTTGGAATGGCTGATTCTTGATATGGCATTAGAGCCTTTGAGCCTTTGTGACCAACTGAACAAAAGCTAAGTGTTCACCTAACAGATTCATGCTGGACAGTTTATCCTCAACACATAATATGAAAACAGAAAATGCAATTTATGGTGACCATATTTCTTGTAGTAGTAATCTCACAAACAAGATAGTAGGCTACAGCTACACTACACACCCTATAGCTTTTGAGTTTTGACATATTAATGCCAACGGTAATAACTCATTGCAGAAGCCATTCAGTTACACCTGCATTTCTTTATGAATCAACAATAACATTCAATGAACTGCACAGTTTTTGCTTTTTGAGAGCTGTAAGAACCAAAAAATGCAGATAACTACTAAGAAATTCAATGACCAATTCCATATCTAGAAAAAATCACACTCAAGGAACAGTTTTAAGTATAGAAACAAACTCTTTACCTCTTTGAACCTGATAATATTTGGATGCCTTAAAGATCGGTGGTTAACTATCTCCCTTTGAACATTCGCATCAATCTGATACCACAAACATGACACGCACAGAAGTAAGAAGAAGGAATTTGCAAGAATAAAAGAAATTGTTAGAAAACAAAATGTGAGGTTGCTCTACTTCATTGTGTATAACAAGAAGGATCAGGCGGCATAAGCTAATTAAGCTTGATACATAACACAATCGAAAAAAACTCTGCTTATTTCCTATCACCACAAAGAAAATGAGTCTATCACACATCAGCTTTAAGTGATCATCTGGTTCCTCGATAGAAATTAGTTATTGGCAAAGCTTATAGATATTTTTCCAGCACAATGAGATCAGCAAAGGATCAAGGCAATTGATCGTATCTGGAAATTGAGGTGAATAGAGTTTTCACAAATGACACGCAAACCAAATTCAGAATGCAAAGCAGAAGAGAAATCTGGAGAAGTCAATTTGAGATTTCTCAAGGAAAGATGAATATCATTAAATATTTCCTGAATTTCATGAACACTGAACCTTTTTTCCCCTTTCTATGTATTTGATGGCAACAAGTTCTCCTGTCTCCTTGTCTTTGGCCAACCTTGCCACTCCGAAGTTCCCTGAACCAAGCTCCTTCAAAGTCTCATACTGTTCTTCCATATCCACTCTCTCACCAAAGCAACAAATCACAGACCAAAACTGTATACAAGAGAAGACCAAAATAAGGAAACGGATATGGTCTTGTTTTGGTTTTATATACACATTAACACCTTAAAAAGTCCAATGAGGCCAAATATAATAAAGAGTTACGCAAGGAAAAGAAGAAGAGTTCAAATTGAATAAAATAAAATAAAATAAAAACAAGAAGCAAGAGGGAAGGAAGCATGTGCAGTTGTCATCAATGTTAAAAAACTCCATTAACTGAACTCGCCCTCTACCTTAGTCCAAGCAAAATCACCACAACAAACACGCTTTCTTGAAACGTAAAAGCATTTTAATTATTCATTATTGTTGTGCTGTAAATTCTTAGTCCGGAGTATCAACTATCAAGTACGCTGAGGAGGTTTAATTTGATCAGAACTGTGTGCAAGAAAAAGACATGATTCAAAAAGAAAAAGTAAAGTTTACTTCAAAAGAAAATAGTTGCTACTGGCTAGCTAACTGATGATTTGGACATCCTTGTTCACACCAAAGATAAGGAGTGGCGTTTCTATGTGATTGTTACATAAAATGGAGCTACGAGTAGATAGGGCTTTATTACATACCAAAATTTGTTAATGATTGATAATTGATACTGTTAAATGATAATTACACGCACCAACTAACCAATGATGTCTAGGAAATAAAAGTAATCAAATTTTAGGATATTTAACGATAATAAAGACAAAAAGTGTCAAGAGAATGAGAAATGTGAATAACGTTTCATGAAAATATCGGACTTTGAGAATTATAAAAAAATGTTTCAGGCAAATAAAGATGAGAAAAATTAAATTAGGGGACCTTTATTTCAAGGTGTCATCTTACTTTTGAGTATATTTAAAAATATGTTTGATTATATTTTAAAATTATTGAGAATATTTTTAAATTTTTAAATAATTTAAATATAAAAGAATGTTATTGATATTTTAGGAAATAACCTATTCCCATTAAAATACCCCTTACCCATCCATTCTCATTGAAATACAAATGTAAAAAAATATAATAAAAATAATAGTTATTTTATTCCTAGAAATCAATAATAGCTATAAATATTTTTCAAAAATTAAAACAAATATGAATACGTAATCTTAGCATGTTATATTCCCAAAAATCAACTTTTAATCCGTAAAACAAATATAACTCTTAGTTGTAAATCATAATGTTTAAGGTTAATTTAGTTATATTAAAATATTTTTCGTTTTATACACTAAATAGGTTAGAGCTAAAAGAATCATGAAAATTATAAAAACTATTTAACACGACAATTTTTTATTTTAGTTTAGGGTTTAATTTTTTTTTAGTTCTTATTTTTCATTAGTCTATCTCTAATAATTTTTTTAGTGTTTTTTGTTTCTATATTTTTTTCTTTCAATAGTTTTGGTTTCTGCTAAGATTATTTAGGGACCAAAAATCCTGAAGACGTATTTAGGGCTTAAAGCAAAAATTTGAAAAACTTTAGAGAAAAAAAGATATTAAACCTCTACTTTATTAACTAATGAAAATATATCATAAAAAGTAAATGTTAATTAAGAAAATAATAAAAAACAAAAAATATTAAAATTATTTATTATGTAAAAATTATAAAAAAAAACTGTAATATATGCATTTTTAAATAACTAAAAATATTTAATGAAATTATTTGATATTTTTAAAAGTACTTTTTAAGGACATTTTTAAAAAAGATGATGTATTGATGTATCGGACGTGCCAACGGATGCAAGAAAATACCACTTTTCAAGTTTCCAATGTTGTTGTATTGAACGTTTAACAGTGTTGTGATGATTGATACACGCGTAGGATTTTCTCCTTCTCCGATCCTTGGTTTTTCATTGATTGTAAAGAGAGAGAAATATGTGTTGAAAACTAAAATAGAGAAAAAAAAAAGAAAATGTTTTCTGCGTGCGTCGGCTGGAATGGAACGCATGATAACGTCGCTTTCACCGGAGAATAACGTACGCGCAGCAGTCGGTCCCTACTTCGTTAAGTTTTTTTTTTTTTTTTTTTACAATATAATATTATTACTTTATTATTAATTTCCATCAAAAAATTTAATTGATATTTTTTATAAAATTTTATTTTCTAATCACACTATTTCAAACTCAAAATTTTATTTAAAGAACCGAGCTTATATCACTCAAACTTATTAAGCTTTCTCATTGTTAATTTTGATTTTTTAACAAAAATATATGTTTTTAATATGAATTTATAATTGATATTGAATTAAACATGAGAAATAAATTACAATAAAAATAAATAAATTCATTATTTTTTAGTACAGGAATCATTTTAATTATTTTTTAAACATTCTTATTGTTTTATTTTAGTATATATAAATCGTTGTATATCTGTTTAGTTTTTTTTTAGTAAGAAATCTGTTGTCTTACTTGTCTTATAGACTTGGTCTCTGTTGGCCATTGCCAACCTTACTTGGGTCAAGAATCCCATGAACAATATTAGCAACAACACCCATCCTATATATAACACTTACACACCAGCTTTGGTTTTCCTCTCTTAATTAACAACTTCGTATTTGCTCTCTTTTCTCTTCTTTTTCTTTTTGTGTTCTTCGCCTTATACCAATGGCCATATATTTAGTTGAAACATCAAGTGTCAATTTTGCAGGACAAATTTTCAAGTCGGTAAGTTTTTTTCCCCACGTCATTCTTGCATGACATTGTATTCCCACGTCCGTGTTCTTTCATGAAACATTAAATGTTTATTGAGTTTGATTTATTTTATTTAGGTTGTCATGTTATTGTTGAGGTTTGACGAGTGCATATACATGATATTCTCAGAATGAAGAGGGAGAAATAATTTGAATGTTTTAAAATTTTACGGATTAGATTTTTATTTATTTTAGCATTTGTATCATGTGTTATTTTACTGGATTAATTTAATCGACACGTTTTTCCGTCTTTGCTTTATACATTAACGATATGATGAGGCTATGAAATTCTCAATTTACGTAATTTTTGAACGGATCCATGGAATTGTGATTATATATATATATATATATATATATATATATATATATATATTGTGCCATTAATTTTTTAACAAAGGAGGAACTTGACTTCAAGGTTCATTTTATAATTTATTTATTATTCATATTTTCTCATCATTCATATTATTTCAAAGGGCCAAATTTATTTTCAATCTTTTTCCCTATAATTTTTATATATTTGTGAACCAATAAGAAAAACCTAAAGTGTCGTTTTGTGATCACAAATGCATATGTATCTCACTTGAGTTATCAAATATTATTATGATGTTCAAATTTATGTTCATTTCCGTTTATAATGTTGTTTGTTTTCTTCAATATTGTTCAATGTTAGGTTAAGTTAATTAACGTGCTAACTAATTAATGTGCAATCATGACGGTGGTTTGTTACTAGCTAATTAATTCTTCTTACAGGGTTTGTGGCATTTGAGGATGTTTTAGTCAATATATTTTAGTGAAGCCGGAGCACTGCTTTAGTACGTGCTGCGTTGCTTCAATTTACTCCATAAATGGGCTGTTTGCATTCCAAAGTATGGAAATTTCCGGCAGAAGACCCATTTGCTCTTGCATCAGAGACAGCCTGTAAGTTTTTTTTAATGGAATAATTCTTGATTTCTTGCAGAATTATAATATTGTTATTTGTCTCGAGTCATAACAGTTTTAATGATTTTCATACATGTGTGCTTTTGAGTTGCTTATTGTTTCCATGTTTTCTTGCTTTTGTATGGGTAACTCTTAATTAGAAAAAGGATTTCCTGTTATGAAAAATCTTATCTTCCTGGACAAACTAATTAAGCCTTACTTATGGGTACATAAATGTAAACTAATACAAATGTTATTTTTACTACAATTGTTGGTGTAGACCAAAAAAAAAAAATTGGATTTAGTTTATCTTCTATTTGTTAAACTGAACAAATTGAAAATCAGCCCTATCTGTAGTGTATTTAATTTTATCTTTTATGCCTTAGCCTATGATCCATTTTTCCATTGCGTTGAGTCTTTGATCATTATAAACCACAAATAGCCATGACATTTTTGTATTCATCAACTAGTCAGGGAATTATATGGCATTATAAAAATTTAAACGTGTTTACATAATTTCTTATACGCCTCTTCTAGGTAGAAAATTTGAAAGATGATCAAAATATAAATGTATTGATCCTATGGTTTGAGGTTATTTACCCCGCTGGTCAATATTCCTTGCATTTCCTTTGGCATTTATCAAATAATCTCTATATGTAATATAATGAGTCTATATTACACATTGTGTGTTTTTGCTTGTTGAATTTGAGGTCTTGCTTTTATGTAAAGGTTTTTTCATCCATTTGCACACAATATTATTCTCTTTTTTTGGAAATCTCAATTTAGATATATATATATATATATATATATATATATATATATATGCGGTCACCTATTTGTTTATTTGCAAACAAAAGTGTGACTGATAATTGGTTCATGCATGATTATTGTCTCAATTGATATAACAGATGTATTAATTAATTTGAGTCTTAATGCATAATATATAATATTAAAACAAAAAAACTATCCTTGTGATGCATTTGTCGTCTAATTAATTGTTTGATCTTTTTTCTCATATACGCATTTTAGTTTATAGTTAAAACTTATTTGTTAATTTTTGGTTTTTCAGTCAGTGTTAATGATGTTGAAGCATTATATGAGCTTTTTAAGAGTATCAGTAGGTCAGTCGTTGATGATGGACTAATAAGTAAGGTAACATAGATAAATCCATGCATCTTTCTAACAACAATAAGTTTATGATTATTACTGCTGGCTTTAGTTGTTTCTTACCACCCCTTTGTTCCCTATTACGAGCATATTCATAATTTTGAGAACATGTGTTGTTTGAATAATTTAAATACCACTTTTATTTGCACTACCATTATTTTGAAAGTTCAGGTTAATATATTAAGTGTATTATGAAGAATATATGGTTCTAATTTTCTTAGACGATGTTTCAGTAAATAAAAGATTCACAATATATTTTTATTTTATTTTCTTGCCCAATATATATTGATTTGTTTTATAGGGAACATTTTGGTACATCATTCTTATTTAGTTATATATATTTACGTTTGTAATATTTATGTTCTTCGTATTGACCTTTTAACACCTAATTGTGATAACTAATTATAAGCATTTTTTTTTTCCAGGAAGAATTTCAATTGGCAATTTTCGATAATAAGAAAAAGGATAATCTTTTTACAAGTCGGGTACTGTATAAAATTCTTTTACTTTGTCAAATAATCATGTCATTATAGTTAAGCTTGCTTGCAAGATTGTCTGAGAGACAACATAAATACACTATTTAGCATTTATATAAATGTCTTGTAATGCAAAGTAGTATAATTTTTTTTTTCCTTTATCCTGAATATTTCTTATTCAAAAGTTAAATATTATTTCCTTAAATTATTGAGATCTATTTCTTAATCGATGTCTTGTAGATCTTTGATTTATTTGATGTTAAGAAAAAAGGAGTGATTGACTTTGGTGACTTCGTTAGAGCGCTCAATGTCTTCCACCCATCTGTACCTATAGAAGTCAAGATAGATTGTAAGTTGAACTCATAATTCATGGTCTTATGGGTTATCCTTAAATGACTAATACCTGGTGTAAATTTTTTGGGATTTTCTTACAGTTTCATTTAGGCTCTACGACTTAGACAATACGGGATTTATAGAGCGTCAAGAGGTAAGGCGCTAACTGCCTATTCATGTATCTTCAATATATACACATAAATGAAGTGTTTTGTTCAGATGCAACCTAATAAAAAACCAATTTATGTAGATATACATTTTTTTAAAATGACAATTGCAATCTATATATTTAAGTGTTGCTATAAAAATATTTGTTGTGACATTCATCCTCAAATTTGTGCATTATTATCCTTAATCATTAGTTCACTGGTTTGTATATATATTTGGTGATGTTTTACAGGTCGAAAAAATGCTAAATGCACTTCTTTATGAAGCTGAAATTAAGTTGTCAGATGAAATGATAGAAAAAATTATTAACAAGGTGATTTATGTTTGTTAAAATCATACAGTATAACCTCTTATAATTATATCACAAATAAAAAAGCTTAAGCTTGATTATTTTTTTATGAGTAGACTTTCTTGGAGGCTGACCTTAATCAAGATGGAAAAATAGACAAGTCTGAGTGGCTAAACTTTGTTTGTAAAAATCCTTCATTATTAAAAGTCATGACACTACCATACCTAAGGTATGTGTAATTTTTTTTGTTTGGTAAATGTTTAAACACTTTTCATTGAGATGTTCCAATCATTATATACTAATTCGTAAATTGTGAAATTAATGCAGGGACTTAACAACTGCTTTTCCAAGTTTTGTATTTCACTCAAAGGTGGAGGAGGAAATTGCCGATTAAATGAGGATACAACAATATATATATATATATATATATATATATATATATATATATATATAAGATAAAATTACTAGCTTACATAAAAAAATGAAAAAATTTCTATCTCTTAGTGTATTGCAAATCACATTCTCAATGAAAGTTCATTCAACTTTCATTTTAATGTTTGGTTATTGTAAAATGGTACAAGTCATAATTAGTTTGTATGAGTTGGCATAGATATTATGTTACCCATCAACTATTAATTAATATATAACTAATATTGACTACTTTTCTCTAGCTTCATGTGATGACGATTGGTAAAAATTCAATTGATTATGCTTTTGCAAAAGTGATTGGAAAATTATAATGGTTTGAAACATGCTGTTACTATCAAATGGAACAACATTTTCCTATATTACTTCATATAACTTTGGTAGAACATTAAATGTCAAACAAGACACATTCAAAATTTGCAACTTTCATTCACAAAAATGAGAGAATTTTCGAAAAATCCTTTTTCTACACAATGTCTTTTTGCATACAGTTTTTGTTCACGTTTTCAGTGAGACAATGAAGAAAAAAAACAGATATATTAGAACCCCATCACATAATCCATTGATATTGAGCCAATTACGAAACTTAGTTAAGCCAACCCGCGCAATATATATATATATATATATATATATATATATATATGTATATAACTCAAAAACAATTTTGAAAATACACTTTCGAAACAATAGTAGCTCTTCCTTTGTTAAGTTTTTTTTTTTGGTGGAGTAAAGGGCTAAAGCCCTACCAGACAACTTTTATTAATACCCACGCGGGAATAAAAGTAACAGATGTTTTGTCAGCTAGAACAACATTACACAAAAAGGAAGACAAAAAAAAAATGTGACTATCAGAAGAAACAGGACAGGATATATGTCGGTTGGTACACCTCTCCTTGATCCTCCAAGCTTCAAATGATGCTAACCATCTTTAATCAAAGCTAGCGCTGCTCTAGAGTCAGACTCCTTTGTTATATATATATATATATATATATATATATATATATATATATATATATATATATATATAGATATCCCTCTACCGACAAATATACTCACTTCCTATATTTTAAATGAATTTCCTTAAATACCCTTTTTAATTTATTCCTCTCAGCCTCTCTTCCTCCATCGTCCTCTTTTCTTCCACCCCCAATTGTCACTGTTGCTCCCACTAAAAATATTATTCTATATAAATTTTTTTAGAAGTACTTTTAAAAGAAAAAAATGAGATAAATTTATAATTTTTTTATTAACTAATTGTAGATGTTATCTTATATTTTAGATAAGCTAAATTAGTGAGTGTCTAAAAATTAGCTAATATAAAACTTATTTTTACTTATAGAAAAATTCATCTCATTTTTTTCTTTTTATTTTTTTCTTTTTAAAAGTACCTATACATAAGTTTACTAAAAAAAAAAAAACTCATGCTTATCGATGTAGCATTCTCATGCAGCAGAATCAAATGAAAGTGACGAAACAAGTGACGCTCCACACAGCACACACACTAGTAAATGGAAAGATAATGCAAATTAGATGGTGTGTTGCTTATATATACTTGAGGAGACGTATGTGGTGTTGGTGCACAAAGGGTGAGGGATATTTTTACTACTACAAGGAAGTCATCACCTTCTGTAGTATTCATGGATGAGATAGATGCTATTGAGGAAGCCGAAATCCAAAGTTCCAAATGTCATGAATATGACATTAAATCAGTTACTAGTTGAACTAGACAGTTTCGATAGAAAAATGAGGGCATCATTGTGATTGGTGGTACTAGCTAGTTTTCCATAATCATAATATAAGGCATTGGTGAGACTGTCGTGTACTCGTGTTGATGTTTCCAATTTGGATTTAAAAGGAAGACAACAAATTTTAGAAATGCATATGTTAAAGGAATGGTTTCATCTTTTGTAAGTATTTTTTTTTTCATCATAATATCGATAAAAAATATATATTAATTTTGTTGATGATTAATAGTAGTTAAGAAATTTAGTTAGACATTTTTAATAAATTTCTCTTTCAATCATATTTTTTTAAACTCATATCTAAGATCTTATCTTATTTAAGGAAATTAAATTAAGTATCATTCATATTAACAACTTGTTGATTGAAAATCTTTATAAAACATTGATTCGAAAAGGATAAAAAATTTAAAATAGAATATTGGGTGATATGTATGGTGTACCCACTATTGTTTCATTGGGCTAAAAGAGAAATAGGCTGGATCAGTGAGTTATGGCCCAACAAAGGAGAGTGAGAAGAAACTAGAAATGAAGAATGCTTGAGCCATGATGAGCATTGCATTCCATTGAAACGAGAAAAGCGTGTCGAATGGATTTCACGGAGAAGGATCTATTCGGCGAAGATTCCGACAACGACAACGGGTCCCACTCCTCCGGTTCCTCTTCTTCTTCCTCCGCCGCTTCCTCTTCCTCATCGTCCTCCGGCTCCTCTTCCGCCTCTTCCTCCAAAGCCAGCGACGCCGCCGCCGAATCCTCCTCCGCTAGCGGAAGCCCAAGCAGCGGCGCCGAAGACGACGACGAGAATGGCGACGTCGTAGATAGCACCCAGACCCGCGCCCATCACCATCACGAGTACGAAGACAAAGATCTGTTTGGCTCCGATAATGAAGATTACTGTAAAACCCTCGCTAAAAGTCCTTACCCCATTCCTGGTAAATTCTCCTCTCTCTTTTGTTTTTTTTTTTCCCTTCGCTGAAGCATGCGTTGAACAATTGTTATGCTACTTTTCGTGATTACGTGATTATCATTCCTTTGCCAAGGTAAAAGGTTTTCACACTTTAGAAATTAAATAGTGCGTGTTAGTTAATGTTTTTGCTCACGCTCACGTATGAACCTATCCTGTTACGATATGGATTTTTAGGATAAAATAGGAGGGTTAATTACCATGCCTGTTAACAAAAAAATATAGCATGTGTTACTTGGGAAGGAACGCATTACAGAGAAAGTTGGGGTAGCATATATATAGTAGGGGGGAAAATGATAGTCTCAACTTAGGTGGCTCTAGCATGTGTGGAAGAAACGGTAGAATTGTGGAGAGTGAATAAGATGGAGTGCAATTCTATGACTAGAGGTTGAGGGAGACCAAGAAAAACTATAAGCAAAATAATTAAGAAGGATTTAGTGGTTAATGTTTGTAGGTCGATACACAATAAAATATTATGGCGTTCCATGATTATGCAGTAAACCCTGCTTAATGGAAAAAGGCTTCCTGTTTTTTTTTTTTTTCTCGAGTTTAAATGGTACTTAATTGTGTTACAAGGTATTTTAGGAATTTATTCTGCGATGGTGCTTCAGTTTTGTTGCAGCAGTTGAAAAATGTTGTTGAATTAAAAAAAATGTTATTGTTGATTTTATTTCTTAATTCGTTTTATGGCAAGATGTGATTTTGTCTGGCAGTATTGCCTGCCACCCGCAATGTGAATAATCAGGGTAGAGGGGGCTTTGGCCGTGGTCGTTGGCAAAATGATAGAGGAGCTGGCCTTCTTCCTCGTCCTGGGCCTTATCCTCAGAGGCAGAATTTTGGGTACGGAAATAGGTTTCAGAATGGCCGCCATGACGAGCGATTTGTCTCTGAGTTGAAGCTTTCAAAAAGTGAAGAAACGCTATCAAGAAAGTGCATTGCTTTCCAGGAGGTATGGAATGCCGTTTTACTATATGTAACTGCTTCCACATCAAGCAATTTAATGGTCAGTTTGCTTTTAAGAATTCCTGAAATTGGTATGAAGATTGAATATCTCAATTTTAAACTTTCCTCATTTTGTCTAATTTGGCGAGGAAAGGAAAAGGATTAAAGGAATTATCAGGTTTGTATAGTAAAAGCAAATGATTCTGTTTGTTTTAAATATTGAAGCTACTGTGCTTTTCCTGTCTTATTTTCTTGACACGTTTGTTTGGTGTAATGTTGTTAAATTGCCTTCCTGGATGCATATGTTCTGATTATCCCTTGTCGATTATTTTGATAGCCTTGTGAAGTTGCCTGCTATAGTCGTGCAGAAGGCGGAGAAGTATACTTCGACGATCGTAGCTTGGTAAGCTGTTTGAGATCCATGATTACTCGATTTATTTTTGTTTGGTTCTCTTTGCAATGGGCTGTTGTGATATTATGCTCATTTAAGCACTTTTTTTCCTGTTTATTTAGAGACTTTTTAAGCGCCATATCACTGAGGATGTTGGAGCTGATTTGAATGAAGGTTATGATACATACATTCCCAAAAAAGGTATGTGATTTGTCTATAACCTAATCTTCTGGGTTGTGAATTTAGTTACATTTTGAAATGCTACTTGGACGATTTGTGCATGAGAAACAATGTTCAATTGTACACCGCTATTTATGTTAGTAATTTTTTTCTTCTGTTGTTAATTTGTAAAGCAGACTTAGGCTCAGAGGGATTTGGTGATCTTCTTGCTTGCATTAGAGATAAAAACATCCCACTTCAAAACATTCATTTTGTGGTATGAAGTATATCACGATCTATGTTTTCAAAATATTTTAATATGTTGCTGAATTAATTACTGATGGTCATACATCAATGTTGTTTCATTTTTGCAGACATTCCGTAACAATCTTAACAAGGTAATTATTCATTTTGGAATGTTTGACTTTGGCTTTTTAGAAATTTCCAAGCCAAGCGGTGATAACCTTGTGAGTTGTGTGTTGTTGTTCAATTTAACTACAAGTGATGAGAATATGAGTATTAACTAATTATTACTGTCTTTGCAGATACTGGCAACAGCTTATATCCGTCATGAGTCTTGGGAAATGGGAGTGCACAAAAGGAATGGTGTTGTCTATCTTGATGTGCATAAATTACCAGAAAGACCTCAAAGTGATTTAGATCGCAGGAGGTAGGATTACATGCCTTTTTTAGTTATGATGTTTGGATATGTAAATCTTTAATATAATCAATGGGGCAGCAATCAAGGCAGATGATCTCGGTTTGTTCATCTGTGTGAGAGAAAATGTTATCAATAAAGCAAAAAAGGGTAGATATTAGGGAAAATGGAAAAGCATCTTGCTCAGGGGAAGTGTGTGACTGTGGTATCAAGCTGATTAAAATGGTTTGCATCGACTTCACACCATTTTTTCCCCTCAGTATGGTTGGAAATAATGCCTTATATTGAAACCAAGCTGGAAAATTCAAATTAATTGAAATGGGAAGATATTGGCAATGTAGAAAACTAAACGTGCTCAAAGAAATATTTAATTTTGAAAGTGAAAGGAAAAAAGGGAAAAAGAACAGTGTTTAATTTGTAAAAATATGATGTTTTGCTTTCTACTTAACTATTATACAAAATAGAAGATTCCTTTCCAGTTCCCACTTTTTGCTTCCATTTTTTAAATTTTTTATTTGATAAATCTTACAATTAATGTTTTGGCAATTAGATGTTATGTAGGATATTGTTTTGAGAGCCTTGCAACTGAAGATCCTAATAGAGCAGATGGCGAGGGGATACATCATGTTGATGCCAATGTTGAATTTTGTGCTGTGATTAAGACAAAATTAGGAGCTCACCGCATCTTAATGGGTGCGGAGATGGATTGCTGTGATTCGACTAATGAGGGAAAGAGATTTTATGTGGAGTTGAAGACAAGTTGTGAGGTTGACATATTTCCAGCTGTCTTGTGTTATACTTTAGTCTCAGCTCTTATTTTTCTTTTCTAATAGTGCATTGATGTTGGCTTGACAATATACAACTTCATTTCTTATGATGCAGTTAAATTATCATACCGAGGAAAGATTCGAGAGGGAGAAACTGTTGAAGTTTTGGGTACATTTCCTATCGTTTGTCATCAATCTTTTTGACTTTTATCTCCATGTGCTCGTTTTCACTACTGTGATAAATTCAACAAGCCTCTTTTTCTGCTTGCAGATTCAGTCATTTCTGGCTGGTGTTCCATATATTGTCATAGGATTTAGGTAATTGTTTCTGTTTCATATAATTACAGTATTACACAGTTCAACTAGATTTGGAAAGATTGATTTCAGCTTATTGAAACATAATCCTCTTCTTCCATTTGGCATGTTTGACAAATGAAAAAATCATACTGCTAGTGGTTTCTACCCTGTGTGTATGTTAATATAACTTTGCTGTGATACAGGGATGATGCAGGTCGTCTTGTTCGGACAGAAAGACTTAGAACCAAAGATATAACACAGAGAGTGAAAATGAAGAACTACTGGCAGGTACATTTTAGCTGCTGTGAGGTGCATGGTGGCTGATCTTTGTTCTGGTCGGCCAATGCATTAGTTAATTATAAGTATATTAAACTTCCCTGTGGGGCTCGGAGGATGTTCCAAATTGTTTCCTTCTCCAACATCAGCTAGTATGTCTAAATAAGTACCTACATATACGTGCAATCACAAGGCATAGCTAACTAAGGATCATTTAATACCTTCTTAAGAGGATAATACATCAGAAAATCATATTTAAACTCTGAAAATGCTGAATGTGACCTGTTTTCCTCCCATAATCAACAAAATTTGTTGGCAGGGAGGAGTCTGCTTGGCATTTGCTGACGAGGTATTATGCTGGCTGTATGGAACAGTCAAAGAAGGTCAGTATACTAGATCCCATCTGTTTTGTTTGGCTGTTGCACTCTCTAACATTATAGAAATGATGATGATATCTTGAAGGAACTCTTTTTCTAATAAAAATACAGTTCATATACAGTGACCAAATGCCTTTGTTTTGTGTTAATGTGTATGTTTTGGGGTTTCAGGTGAAGATTATATTTTGCAATTTGCTCCACCTTTCAACCGATTGGAGCTTCTGCAAGCCCAGTCTTGCCCAGATGTAATCACTAGTCATCTGGAGCTGTTGTGAAAATTTAGAGACCTTAACAGTTATTATTTAAACAAAACAATATACGAAGTAAGGGGAATCAACTCTGGATTTTCCCCGCTGCTTTGATCAGTTCTCGAATTTTTAGTATAGGGGGCACCCTCTGTGAGTGCTGAGAATTGCATTCGCATCTTTATAGAAATTTGCGGAAATATTATGGCCTTGCTTAGTTGGAATATAGTAGTTCTTCATTTTACTTTTTTGATTTCTAAACTTGAGTTTGGAACACTTGAAAAATGCATTAACTTAGTCGAAACAAAAATTTATTTCCAAGAGTTAGATATTGGAGAACACAAAGCAAATACGAAGACCAAATCATGTTAATATCATTTTATAGTTGTTATTTGGAATGACTAAGTTTTTCCCTGTGAATGAGATACAGAATACATTTGTTTTATAGGTGGATACTGAACCTAAGCTTATCAATTCGTTGCCAACCTTTTGCAAATATATGATATTTGGAACACATTACTCGGTATCAATTATGATCGACGTTGCAATGAACGATTCTCGTCTGTTTTGCATGTTACTTTTTTTAAAAGACTCGGGTTAAACGAGATTATTTATTCTTTACAAGAAAGCCCAATTGTGACGTTTAAACTAGAAGTATCAGATTCTAATGTTTCAATTTGCTACTTATTAACCCTCGAACTAGTAAATTGTACACTGGCGCTATTGTGATAAATTTTCGTTGAAGACAATTCTTTAAGCCATCTTCGATCGAATTAGCTGTTGACAGAAACTACCCTATAGTCTGTTTAGACAGCTCATTTATTGAAAACTCCTGCCCTTTTTTTGACGTTGTAAACTCCTGTCTTCGATTTCCTAAGTATTTCAGATGTCAAAGATAAAAATCGGCTTTTATTTGTTTTTTAAAATAACTAGAATTATTTTATTTGATGTATTTGACTCATATCTTAAATAAGATTTTGAATTCAAGTTTTTTAATGGAATAAATTCTATTAAAGAGAATCAATTATTTTATTTTATTTACAGAAATTAGTTATCAAGGTTATAGATATTTCATATTATAGTTACTTCAAAAAGCCCCCATTTTTTTTATATACTACAAAAGTATAAAGAAAGAAGCAATAAAACAGCTCAACTAGTGCTAATCAAAGCTAGGATTTTCCTACTTGCTAACGTGCAAGTATTTGGGACAAAAGGTTGGCACTGTCACTGACATGCTACACCCAAATTCGGCAGAATCTTATATTTGAAGTTCATTACTGAATGTTTTTTCTGTGGTTGAGTTTATTGTGGAGACATTACTATGATTACTAATTAAAAATAAAGATTTGTTCCCCTTTTAAGGTTATCATGGATTATCTTAAATTTATGACAAGTTTGATCACATTCAAATTTAGAAAAATAACTACATATCTTCACAAAAAAAAAAGAGAACAATAACTACATATTGTATAAGAAAATGTTAATCAATGTCTTAAAAATAAAAAATAAAAATTTAATAATTGATTTTTGTTATTAAAAGAGACGTGAAACGTTGGACATGAAATGGGAATTATGAAGAGATATAATAATATTTTCTTATAAAGAATTAAAGACAGTAGTTAAAATTTAGAAAAAATAGACTATGCATAATTTTATATTTTATATTCTCATTCAATTATGTATAATAATTTGGAGACAATAAAAAAATTCAAAGTGGCCATGTAAAGGAATTTAGTTGGTCGCTTAGGTGTACTTAACAAATAGATAAATTCTTCTCAAACATTGATTGTAAAAAAATCAGTATAGCTTAATATCGTCGGTATAACAATTTTATACTTCTAATAAAAAATTATATTATTTTTTTAGGTAGTTTGTTTTATGATTGGGAATTTGATAGGTAATTATTATATTAGTTAACAAATTTTTTATATATAATATTCATGATTGAATGAGAAAAAAAAACTTTTAGATTGTTATTATATTACTTAGAATTTATTTAAAATTATAAAATCTTAAGCAATATTTATTATAACAAAAGAGATTCACAAAATTTTGTAGACAATTCTTATAAAATTAGTGAATTTTAATTTTGGTTCTCATGATTCTTTTTCTTTGATTTTCATTCCTAAAAAATATGAAATTCCCTCATTTTACATTAATTAAAATGCTAATTTAAAATTTAGAGATGATAAAAATAAATTACAAAAATCAAAATATTAAATCAGTCATTTCATATAGTAAAAATTTATTTAAGTTAATTTTTTAATTTCCACTCAATCTCAATTAATAATAACAATGAAAAAGTGTTATCCTAAATAAGAAAAACAAAGAAAAAGTGTTAGAAATGTGCATTAAAGAATGTTCTGGTATTTTTTTTATACTATATATTTTTGTGCCCAAAAAAATAAACGTAAATTAAAGTGATAAAAAACAAAATTCCTTAAAAAGAAAGAAAAATATCTTCCCCGTAAGAAAATCAATAAACGTAGAAAAAGAAAAAGAAAAAAATATTTGCGAGGAATAGAAACGAACCGAAACGGGGAATCATTGTCTGCGTCTGTAAATTGTAAATTGCAAATTGCATCATCCCTGAAGCTGAACCTTAAAACCCTAGCTACCCGCTTGTCTGCAACGGCATCGTTTCAGTATCTCGTTATGATCAGGTGAGAATCCAAAGGAATCGAATCGAATCATCTCGACGAGAAGCAAAACACCGGCGATAATTATGTACAGAGAGCGAGGAGGCGTCGGATCCAAATCGGAGGTAACTTCTGTTGATCGGAAGCGAATCAATGACGTCCTCGATAAACAGCTCGAACGATCCTCGCCGTCCACATCCAGAGCCGCCGGCGCCATCAACGGCAAGGACCGCTCCTCCTCTTCCCTCTTAGCTGCCGCCAAGGACTCCCGCTCTGCCTCCGTCACCGCCCCTATCTCCAAGAATTCCAACGCTTCCGACGGTTCGCGATTTTTCCTTTTCTCTTACGATCTGATCCCTTTTCAATGCCAATCTCGATAACCGAATCCTTATCCTTTCAATATTTAGCTGTATCTTTATACTCACTTAGGGTTATGTTAATTCGTACTATCAACAACTCGTGACTTTTGTTTTTACAGTTATTTATTGCAAAAATAGCGTAGCGATGCTGAATTAGATTCCGATAGGGTTTTTGTGACGTGAAAGGGGTAAAACACGATGAAAATTGATTTCGACAATAAGTTTATAGAGGAGAAGTGTGATATAGAGTGAGTATTGAGCTGACTTTGTTTTACATACGTTATTGGATGCAGAGGAATCTGAAACAGACAGCGAGGAGTCTGATGTTAGTGGCTCCGACGGAGATGACACATCGTGGATCTTGTGGTTCTGCAATTTGAGAGGAAATGAATTCTTCTGCGAGGTTGATGACGATTACATCCAGGACGACTTCAACCTCTGTGGATTGAGCAGCCAAGTGCCTTACTATGATTATGCTCTGGATTTGATTTTGGATGTTGAATCCTCCCATGGTAAGCGTATGGTTATGCTTTTCATACTTTTCAAGTCCAAAATGCGTAGCTATATCGGATTCAGTGTGTGGTTCGTGATATTTTGCAATGCATGCTAACTATGTTGTGATTCAAATTGTGCACTTGCATGTATTTTGATCATTCTGTACTTCGGCTTTGATTGGATAAACTTCTCAATAAGCCTTTTTAATTACACAAGGAGAAAATAAAAAGGTAAAATGAATTAAGTAAAAATTAGCTTATGCATAAGTTAATTTATAGAAGCTCTCTCATTTAGCTTCTCCAAAAGCTTATTGTAGTTTATGCATAAGCTAATTTTAACTCATGGGAGAACCTTAATTCATTTTACCTTATTTTCTTCTCCTATAAGTTCTTATTGAAAAATTTATCCAAACAGGACCGAATGTTCAAGTCTAAATTGGATTGGTGGGATTATGTAGGTGACATGTTTACCGAGGAACAGAATGAGTTAATTGAATCAGCAGCCGAGATGCTTTATGGTCTGATTCATGCCCGGTACATATTGACAAGCAAAGGAATGGCTGCAATGGTAAGATTCCTCTGTAATTGCTATCTTTTTATTATTCTTCATTAAGGTTTGTGGTGTTGATGATATTGGAATTTCTGCAGCTGGACAAGTACAAGAACTATGATTTTGGCAGATGCCCACGAGTTTACTGCTCTGGACAACCTTGTATTCCAGTTGGTCAGTCAGACATCCCTAGGTCTAGTACTGTGAAAATATACTGCCCTCGGTGTGAAGACATTTACTATCCTCGGTCCAAGTATCAAGGCAGTATCCTTATATGTTATATTATTGAACTTGTCTGAATTATAGTTGATTATGCATCAACATTTTCCAGAAAAATTTTCTTATTCATTTGTGTCTTGTGCATCTCTCCTCGTTTTGGTTAATACATACGTACATACATATACATACATACATATATAATTGATCTCTTAATTGTCATGTTTGTATGGATATTTCTTTTTAAGTTTTGGTGTTTTTGGCGATTCACCTCTCCCTATCCCTCTCTTTCACACACACATTTATGCTAGCCTCTTTGAGGCACTCCTCACTCCTATTCCTTGTACTTCCTAACTCACAGCAAGCGTTGGTAGTGACATTAAAACCTTAATTAATAAGAAATAATATAAGGTATGAGATGCTACGAATAGAAACAAAAGAGAGACAAAACAGTCAATGTTGAGTTGAGCCATCGACAACTCTCGTGCAAGCACAAGGAGGAGTAGCCCGATGCTTGTGAGTGACACGGATAAGTGCTACCAGTCTGCGGAAATAGATTTTAGTCATCCTAGTTCTACACAGGAAGGGAAGAGAATGACCAACTTCCATTGTCAATCCCCAAACGGCTTGAAGCATCTGGTATTGGTTCATCTACCTTGATCTGCCTTCCGAGTGACATGGAAGACTGTTATGTTTCATTTGCAATGTGGAATAAATTTTCCTGTAGATCTTAAACTACATTCTCAAATGCCTATGACAAGACTGGGAATTCTTGTTACTTCTTCTAAAAAGATTTCTCTCAATTGAATGCATTGCTAATATACACAATTTTTTAATTATCGGCAAATGTTAGTTATTAGGTTTTGTTAGTGGGGGGATTCAAACCTGTCACCTCTCCCCTTCCTTTCTCCCTTCACCACTAGCTGGTCTATAGTGGAATTGAGAGTATATGTTTAAATTATGAATGATTTAGTTATGGGGTTCATAACCTAGATCTCTTGACAAGTGACATTAGAAACATACTCTATCAAAATCATGTAAATTCTAAAAAGTTTCGTGGATAAAAAAAGAAGCTGCAGAACAACGAACACTTGAAAGTTTAAATGCAGGTAAATATTATTGTTTTCATTTTTTGTTTTGTTTCCATTCTATTTAACTAATCATTAAGTCCTTACGTGTTTGTGAATTTTACGAGGAATGGACTTCTCTAATTCTCTATATATTTTGTGATATATAATTGTGGCTTATATTTATGATGACACACTACCCTGCACTTCCGAATTTCCTTAATTGTTTTTTAGACATTGATGGAGCTTATTTTGGAACTACATTTCCTCATCTGTTCTTGATGACTTATGGACAACTAAAGCCACAGAAACCATCACAGAGCTATGTCCCGAGAGTTTTTGGCTTCAAACTTCATAAGCCCTGAAGCTGAAATTTTAAGCTTTCATGAAAGTAAGAGTTCACACGTCTTATTTAAAATCTTTCTCAGTAGTCTTTGTGTCATGCTGCTGATCATATAAGCTTTCGGAATGAGTAACATCTAGAACTTCTGTTCTTGTTGTAGGAGCATGTTGTAAAGAGAATTGCAGATGACATGTCATGCAAGTGCTTAGTTTCAATTTCAGCTTGGAATTCAGTGAGCTTCAAGTTCAATGAGCAAGTGCTTAATACTTCAATGCACACTAAGTGCTTATTGCAAATTGTACTCTTGCGGTTAGTTTTACTTAAAGTTGTTTATGTTTGTCTCAGATTACAGATACTCTACTATTTTATATTATTTTATTCCATTTGCTCCCCTCCCACATTTACATAGCGTTTGAATTTGTGGATTGTACCTCAATGGGTTCACACATTTAGTCTGATATTCATGACCTCAATTGCTATAATAATGTTAGACCGGTTCGCCCAAACTTCGATAATGATTATATAGTAAATATAATATGTCCCTCGAACTCGAGACTCTGATTTGTGTGCATGCATAAGTACTCTCTAGATGTGGAAGAATGAACATATCTTCACGTCATTTATTGTATGGGTGAAATACAAGACTACATCTTAGTTTAAGAGTTAGTTGGACCAAAGGGACCTTATTCGACACAAACACGTCTTTTAGTGTTTGTTTTTCTGTTTATAACCTATGAAACAGACGTTAAGCTAGAAGTTAGAATTTGTAGCTTCTCACAAAACTGAGCTTTTGAACGTGTGCCCATATAGTGAAACGGGAAAACAAACACGCCCTTTAGGATTTGTCTGATATGAAACAGTTGAGTTGGTGGTACACGGTACACCAGTATACTACCAAAATGACTTGATGCAGCAGGTTTTTAATCGGAATAAGAGAAATAATTAATTAATCAGCTTCCAGGCTAATCCTTCCCCCCCCGGACCCCGTTTTAGATTCACCCTCCCCTGCCATATCCACCTATCCAACCATGAAAACCACTCTTGCATCCAATGTAAAACCACACTCACATCCCATCAACGCAGTAACGCACACCACCATAAAAACAACAATAAAGTTGCCAGAACAGAACAGAACTAAAACAACACAAAAAACAGATCCCATACGATTCAAAATTGACATGAACCTACAAAAAAATCAGCACAACAATATAAATACAGAAAAAATAGTGGGAAAAAGACAAAAAAAAATAATGAGTTGTCAGAAATTTCCGCGAAGCGCTGATGCGGCGATTTCCCATTTGACCCAAAATGCCACGAAGCTTTAAAAAAAACCAGCAATATAAACAGAGAAGAAATAGAGGGAAAGATTAAAAAAATCATGAGTTAGCATCATTTGTGTGAGGCGTGTTGCTGCGGCGATTTTCGATGTTGTATGTGGCGGGCTTCTTTTTACCATCATTTGTCATTTTGTCTTTGTCTCCTCTCTCTTCCTCGTTTCCTCTGTGTCGATCCTAGCAGCGTCGCCGCTCGCATCTCTACCACCATCCTTTTTTCACGCTTCTCTCTTTCCCCTTTCTTGCATGTCTTTTCTCTCTTCTTGCTATCCCTTTCCTTAATCAATGACAACTGCGAACCCTTCTTCACCATCTTCGTTGTGTCCTCTTTGATCTCTAATTGCGAATTCTCTTCTTCAATCTTTGAGGGACTTTCTTCTCCCCTTCTTCAATGAGGAGATCCAAGGTGCACTTTGCGGGGATTTTCTGGAGGTGGAGGCACAAAGACGAAGGTCCAGGTACCCCACTCGAATGTGTGTGAAAGTAAGTATAATGTGTGAATGAGCTAATCCTAAACGGCCTACTTGCAAAACAAATAATAAATATACAAAAGAAACATATCTTCTATCCTAGGATTTAATTCAAGTAAACATATTTACAACAATTAATTAATGACTACAAGAAAGAAACAAATAATCGAGCGTAAATAAACAATAACGCAAAAAAGAGGAGGGGTTAAACAAATAAATGAAAAACTAACAATTTTGCACATTTAATCATGTAAGGCTTGACTTTCTAAATGTACCCGGTGGAATTCCCATCTGTTGCAATCGGGTGTTAAATTAGGTTTTCTTTTGTCACAATTTAACTAGGTTAATTAGGTATATATTACAAATTTTAAACTTATTAGATTACTGATTATGCCAGTTGCCTTTCCTTAATCTCAATCATGAAATTTTTAATAGTATATCTAATGGTAATTTTAAATGGTTCACGGGGTATACCACCAACTCACACCTACTTTGTATTACACAAATCTCACATTTTAACTCTCTACGTTATGTTTTTACTGCTAACTTTTTTTTGAAAACTTATTTACTCTTTTTGATGCATTGTTAAAAAAGTGTGTTTTTACACCTATTCATTTCATTTTTATTTCAACTTTTTTTAGTTATGAGTGTGTTATTTTTAATGCAAGCGATGACATGAACAGTTAGCTACATTAACAAGTATAGCGCCGTTTATGACGAAAGATTAAAAGTTATTTCTAAATTTTGAAGAAGAAAAAAATCATATATAGAAGACTAAAAGCTAACTTACGTTAAATTTAGAAGAATAAAAACATTTAAACTTCAATTTTTTTACACATGTTCAATTATATGATTTTGGCTTGTCGATGTTTTCTTCATACTTTGTGTTTTTTTTTCCAAATATAATTTTAATCGTTTTCCATCTCGAATTAGGTTATATTTGGAAATTTATTGAACTAAACACTTTTTTTTTTCAGTTTTCCTTCCATTTCTGTTTGGTGCATTGGAACGCGATACAAATGATAATCATGTTTGTTGTATTGATAATTTAACTTTAGTAAAAAAGTAATAAGATTAGTAACATATTCCAGTAAAAAAAGATTAATGACATATTACTATATTGTAAATTTAAATCATTACTCTAAAAGCCATAATATATTTAGAATTATACACTTTCTAGTCGAGTCAGGTAGCTTTTTCTACCTTTGTAACATATTACTATATTGTAAATCGAAATTTATATTTTATTTTAGAATTTTTTACCTTTGAAATTTAGTTAAATTTAAGCTTTAAATTTTAACATACTACTTAATAAAGATGAAATATATTGAGAGTCTTACTTTTGCCTCTTTAATTTATTTCTGTTTTTAAATTTTATTTAAATTTAAAGTACTTGCAAAATTTACAAAATACTTTTATATATATATATATGAAAAAGTTGACAATCTAGGAGTCTCACCGTATTATATTTCCTTCCACTTTACCCATGATTTTTGGTGGAAAGAACTCATAATTTTTTTAATAATATATGAATATTCTTTTTGTAAAACATAGTAAGATTAAAAATATTTTTTAATTGATAGAAAATATTGTTCATATAATTTATTTATTTTCACTCCTAAATTCCACTCAATTTCGTCTAATTTTTATCCATTTAAACAACACATTTTTTTTCACTTTTTCACTTTTTCTCTTCTTTCTATTTTTCCCTCTATTTCATTCTTAATCCAAACAAAACATACATGAAATGATTAAATGAAAAGGTTGACTAGATTCTTCTTAGTACATGGAAAACTACTCTGTACAGGTAGGGTGCGGAACCAAACGCTGCTACCGTCACTTGGCAAATGAACAAGATGAAATTATACAATTATTCGGAAATATTTTAAATGCCCAAATTGTTGGCTAGTAACAATGAAATTATAAAACGTTATTGATTGGTATCCAACTACAATCATATAAGGGACTTATCCTTATGGTCTATTTTCTTTTCAGTGAAAAAAAAAACGAATTTAGGTTAAACTTCGGCTTTAAAAGCATAATGCCTCGCAAACCAGTGCAAAAGAAAACGATGTAAGACCCACTTGTTTTATCTTGAGAATTAATTTCTTTCATTTTAATACAAAATTTGTGATTGAAATTAATTTAAACAAATTAACTCCATTCAACAGATCAAAATTATTTTTTCAAAATCAAAGTTTCGAATTGTAAAACAATCACGGACATTGCTAAATTTTACCATAAAAACAGAAAACAGTTCCAAGCCATTAAACTAAAGTACTCTGATATTATCCAACAAGAACAGAAAGCAGTTCACATTGCATTGTAAGTTTTTACAATAAAGCTTCCTAAACAAAAACGAATCATTTCTTATGTTAACTTGCTCAAAATCTAACATCAACCAAAAAGCTCAACCCTCAGTTTGTTCCCTCAACCTCCGGATGGTGCTGCGCACAGTGACAGCACTCGCAGTACTGTCAAAATAGTGAAGAACAAAGTCAGCTAGTTTATCTCAAGGGAAAAAAAAACATTTATGAGTGGAAAGGAAGCAGAAAGGGCATTACTTCAAAGTGTAGGCACCGCCAGCTTTTACTTTACCGCAATCCTTGCATCCCCATATTCCTACAGCCTTCCTCTTCACAGCATACTGCAACAAATAAGTTCGTTAGGATTCAAATCTTCAGAAAATAAAATAGTTCGACTCAACCTACTAAAAAAAACACAAGGTGAATTCAACATTTACAGAACATGGAAGATGTACCTTTCCACAGAATTCACAAAAGAATTTGCTATGCTGACTAACTTCCATCTTCTTAATCTGCTTCCGCAGACTAGCACCATATCGGGTACCTAACACAAACACGATGAAATAGCTGCTTGTAAATTTGATCCAACAAAACTAGTGTCTTCTCAAAATGCATATACAAATACAATGAGCTATACTTAAACCTATTGTGGGTGACATGAGATAAAACAAGATGAAAGAATAGAATAAAATTACAATTATATTGTTCAGATATTTTTATAATAGAATCACAAACAAAAAAGTAAAAGGAGAAGGAGAAAGAAACTGGTTCCTAGTGTGTTTGGAATTCCGTTGGAAAGTAAGAAACCATGTTTGGAATGTGGAAATTATAACTATTAACTTGATGAAAAAGTAAGAGCGGACAGAAATCTTAATCTGAAAAGCCCACAACAATCCTACCATCACCTATGCAAAATGCAGTCCAAATAGCAAGTAGCAAGTATTTTAACAACCCTATTGGTGTAATTCAGTTAGTTAGATTAGTTTGTTAGCCTTGAGCTGTGTATAAATACACCATGATGCTGTCATTACTCTGTAATGTTAGACAGAAAACAGAGCATATACGTAATGCAGAGAAAGCAGAATAATTCACTGCAGTTTTCTCTGATTTTTCAGTGTGTGCATATGTGTGAGTGTGTGAAACACCAAGATCAAAAGTGAGTGAGTATTAATTCTGATTAAGCAAGATTGAGTGTATGTGCATTCTTGCACTATCAGTGGTATCAAGAGCTTTGTTCCAGATCCTGGTTCTTGAGAGAAAGCATGGCATTCCCGAGTGGCAATGTTCCTATGAATCTTCCAATCTTGACATCAAAGAATTATGATAGATGGAGCTCGCAGATGAGAGTGCTTTTTCGGTTTCAAG
>PYAF01000142.1:1035444-1070663 GCA_007407185.1 Glycine tomentella | reverse complement strand
CTCTCTCTCTCTCTTTTGTAAAAGGGGCATAAATAATGGCTTGTTCAATTTCTCAGCGTTGTTAACCACCCGAATTTGGTTAAGCTTCTGGGATACTGCTCCGTAGATAGTGAAAAAGAAATCCAACAGTTGTTGGTGTATGAGTTCATGTCTAACAGGAGTTTGGAAGATCATCTTTTCAGTCTTTCTTTACCTCATTTGCCTTGGAAAACAAGATTGCAAATCATGCTCGGTTGTGCTCAAGGATTACATTATCTACATAACGGATTGGAGGTTAAGGTACCTTGTAGTTGCGAAATGTTTCACATTTGTAATTGTAATTGATTATAGTATACTTTTAGGTAGTAGCCCTAGTACTTAAAACAACAGATTGATTTTAAGTTTAACCTTTTTGGATCATACCTGTTGGATGTTTATAAAACATTTTGTTTGTGTCATAGTAGAACTATGGAACTAAAGAAACATACATACTGTAGGAGATTTAAACTTTTCGTCCAGGATCATGTCTTCTGCAGAACTAATATAATGTTGACCTTCTAATATAATATAATGCTATAATGCTACAGCTAACCCAACGTCCCTGATGGGAAGAATAAAATGGAAATCCAAAGCATATAATAATGATTTACATGATGCTGAATATTCTTAATGCAAATTAGATATTTAGTTATCTGGTTTTGGTTTATAATCTTCTCTTGTTTTAATGTTTTTTATTGGAAGGTGATCTACCGAGATTTCAAATCTTCGAATGTGTTATTGGACAAGAAATTCCATCCCAAACTTTCAGATTTCGGTCTTGCTAGGGAGGGCCCAACGGGTGATCATACTCATGTATCTACTGCGGTAAGTTGAAGTCCTATAATACTTTTTCACTACTATTCAATTATATGACTTCACATATGCAATTATTAGTCACCATTCCAATTACTACATTTGGTCCCTTTGTTTGATGCATGGCCAATGCCTAAAGCCGTAATTTAAGCAAGCATTGATTTATCTATTAATTATCTACAATGACACTCATCATTCTTGAATGAAATACGCATAAGCATTCTAATAATATGTATACATTACACCAACTACTTCCTTATCAGGTAGTAGGGAACGCAAGGATATGCTGCTCCAGAGTATGTTGAAACAGACCATCTCAAAATTCAGAGTGACATATGGAGTTTCGGTGTGGTACTTTATGAGATCCTCACAGGAAGGCGTGCTTTGAATAGAAACCGTCCAATAGAGAAACAAAAGCTTATAGAGTGGGTTAAAAACTACCCTGCTAACGGTAGCAGATTCCGCATCATCGTTGACCCTCGTCTCAAGAACCAATATTCTCTTGGTGCAGCTCGGAAAGTAGCCAAGTTGGCAGATAGCTGCTTGAAGGATGAATCCTGAAGATAGACCATCCATGAGTCAGATAGTGGAAAGCTTGAAGCAATCATTGCAGGATTCAGAAACCAAAAACACTTAGCGCAATATGACTTCTAAATCGGTCCCAAGTGGTAAATAGATGCAGCTTGAGAATGATTTTTGTAATTAGTTTGATTCATCACCACAAAGCTCCCCTATACTATCTTCAATCTAGGTTTTGTTTGTAGAAACTTTTCTATAAACACCTTGTTAATTGTGAAAATTGCACTTATCTATCGAAAGGATTATATTTTTAAATCAGCAAAGAAAATTTTATTAAATAATTCTATTAACAAATAAATGTTTAAAAGATGAGACATAGAATTATCAGATAATTGTCTAATACTTAATACATACAATAATAACAATTTCGATAAAATGAGACATAGAATTATCAGATAGTTGTTTATAAGATGATTTGTAAGGCAATTTGATAGTAGTGTTTTCGTTTTAAAGCTTACTTTTATAATAATTTTGATTTCGATAATAAACCTTTAGCCAATTTCGATGGTAGACATTGTTAGTATTTGAGGAATTAAGTGATAATATTTCAACCTCCAAAAAATTGACAGTACAACAACATTCCAAAATATATTGATCTAATACTATTAAATGTTTTCAAAATTCGAAATAATCTTGCTACACATACTTGAATAAAGTCTTTGAAAACGTCTATGTATATTGAAATGAATATTTTTGATAGCACATTCAACCTCTCAAATTTTGCTTCCTATATTGATTACTTTCAAATGCATTCTTATGTTTCTCTCGAAACAACTTCATTGAAACAAGTTCGTAGTAACATTGTAGCATGTTGGAAACAAGTTCGTAGTAACCTTGTAGCATGTTGGAAACGTATGAGCTTGGAGTTAAAATCTCTTAAAGAATATATTCATAACTCTGTGCTCTCCAATTTTGTTCTTTTGGCTTGAAACTAATGTTCCAAAGTAAAGCAAGTATACCATTGAGAAACTATAGTCCTACTGTATTTACCACCTCCTGATTTCTAACGAGCGCTGTAAGTGCCGTTGCTACTGACTGAAATCTTCAGAGTTGCGTAGTTTATTCTTTTCAACATTGTATTATAGTCAAGGTAAAGTTTTAAAAGTGATTTCTAACAAAATTATGTTAATGTTTCCAATTCCTGAGATTGGTGAGTGGTGCGTCTCAATAGAACTATTGTCGGAAGAGTTTGAAACAGTTCGCAAAATTCAACATTGTCTAGCGAGTGCGGTGTGATCCCAAATATAGTATGCATTGTCTAAGAGATTGAATTTTCATTACCTAGAGAAAAACAAAAAAATACTAAATCATTATACATTATATTGTAGGTATTTTATGAATGTTTTTTAAATAATAAAAAATAAGAATCCATCTTAATAAATTATATTGTAAAAATTAACAAAATGAATATCTAATTTTAATGAAATTATAATTTTCTAAATACTCTTGAAGAACGGATTGAAAGAAATTTCCAGGATTTTAGAAGAGTGACCTTAATAAATGATGTTTGACTAAATTATGTTAAAGTTTCATGTTTGACTAATTGTCCATAGCTAGTTGGTGATGACTGAACTGCATAGTGATAATTTTCACACTTTGCTATAACCCTTGCTATACGTTCTGTCAATGACTTAACAAATACGGTCAAAAGAAGACTTCGAACTAGACCGTCAATCAGGCATTTACTTGAATGCAACCACTCGCAGAGCCTCGCGGCCACAAAATTTATAGATAATTCCTGTTCAGAATGCTGTTTATGGATACGAGTAATCAAGAGTTCAAAAATGATTTTTTTTAAAAGGAGTTCAAAAATGATTAAAATAATTGTAAAATGGATTTTGTTGAAAACTTCGTTATTACTAAGATTATCCGGTCAAAAATGATTAAAATAATTATTATCATTGCCAGCGCTGAGCATGAGTGTGTTACAAAAAGGAGAGAGGTCAAACTTAACCACATGAAGGAAAGAGATTAAACTTTATTTTCTTTTTGCTAATCATAATTTATTGTACTATTTTTTGTGCTTCTTCCTTCACCTAGTAAGTGATATATTCTCCTTGCTTTTGCTTAAAGATTGTTAGCTAGGAATTAGATGCTGAAATGCCATTGAAATAATCAAATTATATGGAAAGATTTTTCATTTTTCTCTTTAAAAAGTTTGAACATATGATTGGAACAAATTAAGAAACGAATTCATGTGAAATACTACATAAGATGAATTTGCGGGAATTGACCGCACAGCACTTATTGGATTTCTAACTTGAAATAAAACAATAATTTTCCTAATAATCTCAGGGGTTTGGTCTAGAATATGCCATTTTCCTTGCGTATACCCATCATAATTCTATCTCCTTTTCTCTTCTATAAAACTATGATGCTTTTAACTTCACAGTATACACAGTGACCCCTCCACATGATGCTATACTTATTCACACAAGAGCAACCTCTTGAGCTTGCTGTTGATGCTTCTGAATTCCTGTGATGTGTCCAACATAAAGATGAGTCCCACAAGAATCAGATTGAGGAAGCCTTTGTCTCTTTCCACCTTCAGACATGCATTTCACAAACTCCACAAAGTGCCTCCAATTGTCTCCCTCAAACAACCTCTTATTCATTCTCAGATAAGTGAATGCAGCCAATCCAGAACCAGAGTTACTTGTTGACAGAACTTGAGAAAATGCATCTGCATCATATCTCTCAAGTGCATTTTCCCCAGCAAGTTCCGCTCCTGCTGTTCTGGCTGCCATCTTCACTTGATGAACCAACCCCTCAGGGGAACAATGCTCATGTTGCTCTCTGTCCCTCATTTCCATGCAGGTGAAGTTTAACACAACTCCATGTTTTGCCATCATTTGTGCTATTGGCAGGTATCCATCGTGAAACCGCGTATTGTAGTAGCCTGCAGTTAGCTCGGCCGCGTGTGACCTTGCCTTGTAGTGCCAATGAATTCCAGCTACTTTTGCAGATAGTTTCACCCCACATGAGTTGAATATGCCTTTGGCTGATACAAGGATTTTCTCACCATGTTCAACAAGTTTGGTGGAGTACCAGTCAAGGAAGAATTGTCCATATTCTGTGTTCCATGTTCCTTCCCTTTTGAAAAATCCAGTGTCTTCAGGAAATTGATTGTAATGGCCTGAGTCATGTGGTCCACTTTTCCCCCACTCTTTCTTCCCAATGGCCTCAGTTGATGCTTCCAAGGAAGCTCTCATATACTGTATGACAAACGAGTCCTTTTAGTAAAAAACGCAGGAAACCCCAAAAAAAGGAGAAAATTCACTCTAGATATTTTGAAATTTGTCATATTTGAGATGTACTTGTTATCACAAAGCTCGAGATTTTAGGGGTTCAATTGTTATGGAACATTGTGACATTAGCATGCTTTTACATCGTGTTTGAAAAATAGTGCAAATTTATGACTTTAATTTTTTTTTTTTCTACCATACCTTGTCATAGCACTGGAATTCTCCAATTCCCGGAAACCTCCATGTTCCATTGCTTTCTGGATAAGAAGGATATCTCAGCTCCCCACAAGGACCCATCCCCACTTGAATTTCCTGCAAATGAATTAGATCTTAATTAGGACTTCATATCTGTCAACAAATGAATCAATTTCTACTTTACTATTATCAATTAAAAGTGCCTCCCCTCCATTCCTCTTAAAACTAGTCCACTATAGTTGATTATTTATGCACATATGGTCGAAAATTAAAGGGTGAATTAAAGGACAAATTCTAGTTCCATGATCTGATATTATTAATTAGTCATAATCTTGATGCTATGTGTGGTTAATGTAATGAATGCAATTAAGCTCGTTGTTATCTTAAAATTTGAGCTAAATTTCTTCCATACTCTGTCCACTAATTAACCCCAAAGTTGAAGCACAAGTTGTTGTGGTACTTACAATGATAACACTGCCCAAATAGTCTCTGAATCTGTGACGGAAGCTCCTCATGTAATCAGAGTACACTTGAAGGGGAGTCCTTCCTCGCAGAACAGGCATTGAATCACAGCCCAATGAGATGTACTCAGGATTCCTCCTCCCTGATCTGTCTGTGTAAACCAGCTCAGGGTTCTCTCTGATTTCTTCCAACACCCATGGAGGTAGAGGAATGCTGGAAAAAAAAAACCATTAAAAACAAAATTAATCCCCAATTTTTTTTTATTTATAAATACAAAACAAGCAATATGATATATTATCATAAATAAACTAAACGGCGTGAATGATATTTTTCAAAATTAATCCCCAACTAAATTACTAGTTCTTTTAAATAAATATTCACAAGTTTGGTTCTAGGTTGAAAAGATAATTTTAGAGGAATACCTTTTGCGTTGAATCAATCAATATTTTCATACTAAATTTCACTACTAATTTTCTTTTAAAATAAAAAACTCAGTTTTAGTTTTTAGAAGAAAAAAATATTTTAAACAAATAAAAAGTAAAATGGTACTTTAATATAAGATTTCTTCATTATAAAATTATATATCAAAATATAATTTATTTATTTTTATAATATTTTAAAAAAATACCTATTATGATAATTTTTTAAAAATATGACCATTTCCGTAATTAACCCCCATATTTCATAATCAATTCTAATAAAAATAAATTTCATTATAAATCAATTCTGCCCCATCCAAAATCAATCTAAGAGCAAGACTATGCTTTTTCTTTCTCAACATCAAAATTAAACACAGGACCAAAAAAAAAAATAATAAAATAAGTTAAATTGAGTAGTGTATGATACCTGCAACAGTCTCCAACATTTCCTCCACACTGATGGAAAGACATGACAACCTGAAGCTTCAAGCCATGCCTTTGAACCATCTGCACAAGTTCAGCATAGGCTTCCCAATTATACTTCAAGGGTCCCTCTTTTTCCACCAAACCCCACCAAGCATCCACCATCACTCCTTCCACTCCCGCACTCTTCAGTGCCATCAAACTAGCATTTATTGCTCTCGGCTTATTCAAAGTCCCTCCCATTGTTACAGTGTCCAATGGAAGCATCACAAACACGGGCACTCTCACTGAATCATTTTGGCTATGTGCAACTGATAGCGCGTGAACCTTCTCCCTTTTCTCGTTTATCATCGTTACTTCGGAGTCGAAGTTGTTGTTTTTGTTCTTGTTGTTGTCTCGTGTGACATGTGTTTGTTGCATGGAACTCTTTGCTCTGAGACGAAAAGATGGGTTGGTTTTTGCAAAGTTAAACATTTTGGTGGGAACCTCGTCTTTGGGTTTTTGGAGTTTGGTTTCTTTCTGGCTGACGAGGGAAATGGAAGAGCGAAGTGTTAAAGCCATTTTATTTTCTGTGTCTGTGTTTGATACGGAGGGAGAAAATATATAGGAAGTGTTCGAGTTCTAAAGATGGTTTATTTATGAACTAAAAAGCAAAGCCTCTTTTGGGAATCGACAGTAACACACTTGGGTAGGTCCCATATCGAAAAGTGGAAAAAGTGCAAGAAAATCAACACTAGGTGGCTGTGTATGACACGTGCTTACGTGGTTCCACCTCCTCCATTCTTATCCAAACAAAATTTTCAGTTGAGGAAGAAGTTAAACGTGCATCAATTTTGTAGTAGATTTGTGTGATAAAAAAAAATGAGAAAGGAAAATTAGAGAGAGAAGTCAATAGCGTGTGTTTGCTTACAGGTTAAAAACGCACTTATTGTAAAGAGAAGCAGCTAATGTTGGGAAGTCAGGGATGTTTGCGGTTCAAGTTTGTTTAATTTTTTTATTAAAAAGTTATCTGAATTAAAATTAAAAAATATGTGTAATTTGATTTTTATTTAAAATAAAATTTGAATAAAATCAAATCAATATTTTACTATTTGATTCATTTAATTTTTACGATTTTTACTCAACTATTATTTCACTAAAATTTATATATATTTTTTCAAACTTTTATATTAAGTTACATTTAAAAAATTATTACCAATAATCTATCAAACTTATTAATATAAAAAATATTTTATAATAAAAATATATTAAATTTTGATCAATTTTAAACTAAACATATTCTTAAAAAAATCATCTAAAAATTATATATATTATATTAATTTATATATAATACTATAAAATATTATGAAATTAAAGTGATATATACATAAAATATATAATACTAAAATAATATAAGTGTTAATATTTAGTATAAGTGTTACAATTTTATTCAATTTCAAAAATACAAATTGGAAACCAAATCAAATGGATATATTTGGAAACAAAATTATTTAAATAAATTAAAAAAAATAGTTTGATTTTTAATTTTCTTTTAGAGATTTTCAATGTTTAATTTGAATCAGTTTGAATTTAAATATCTCCTTATGGAAGCTATAAAGAGAAGCACTTAGATTGACACGGATCAAATTGGCAGGGCGTGTTACGTGTATCCAAATATATGCAGATTGAAGTGATAACTGATAAGTGTTGACCTGGAAGAGAAAAGCAAAAATATGATGGAAGAGAAATTAAATGTAAATTTATACTATTTTATTATAATATTTTTTAGTCAGCAACACTTACGCACCAACAATTTAATTGACTTGATCAGGAATTAATGAGAGGACAGGTTTTATGTGTTTTTCTTATGAATAGAAATTAAAAATGATACCATAAAATTTATAATGTTGACATATCCTACGTAAATTTCTTGGTAAAGATTTATGTTGTTAAGTTTAAAGAAAATGATATATAAAAATGTAATTTTTTTCTTTTTATTTTCTCAAATATGTAATTTTAGTCTTTCTATTTTTTACTTAAGATATTTTGTCCATTATTTTATAAAATTTTATAATTTTTCATCTTATTTTTTAATTGAAATATTTTGTTATTTATTTTTGAAAAATCTATGATTTTAGTCTCTTTTATCAATTTTAGATTTGTTGATTATATACTTTTTTAATAAATTAAGCATGTTAATAATTAAATATTTTTTTTAAAAAAATGGTATGCATATAATAAGCAAACACACAGTTACAAAATATAAATCAATGTTTAAAATTGGTCACAAAGATTAAAGTTGTAAATTTTTTAAAAATAAAACAAAATGTCTCAATCAAAAAATGAAAAATTAAAATTATGAACTTTTTAAAAATGAGAAATAAAATATGTAAACTAAAGAATGAGAAATTAAAAGTACAAATTTATAAAAAAATATGAAAACGAAAATTACATTTTAGTCTATCTTAAACTTTCTTCTAAAAGTTATCCTAAACTTTATTTTTTTTATAAACTACAGACACTTTAAACTTTAATTCTGTATCAGTTAATCTTTAAAAAAATTTCTCATTTGTAAATAGAACCATAAACTTCCTTAAATATTTTTTTTGCACCCAAACACTTTAATTTCAATTTCAACTTAAAATTTACTCCATTTAAAAAATAGTCTTATATTAAATTGAGGTTATACTACTAACAAAGAAGAAATATCAATCATTTATTTATTTTAAATCCCAATCATTTATTAGTTTTATTTTTACAAATTGAGGTATAGAAATTGGCATTATTTGATAGTTTTTTTCTAAAAACTAATTTTTATTTTAAAAAAATGGTTGAAAATAAGAAAAAATGTAGAAAATAAAATAAGGAAAAAGATATTCTAAAGCCAAATATGCCAAGAAATTTAATTTTTTTATTCTCTCTAAAATCATTTTAAATGGTATTTACCGAATAGTCCCCCCTTAATTTGGAAAATGGTTTCTCTGCAATCAGGCATTCGTGAATTTGAACTTTTAAATGAATATTGGTATTTTGAATTATAATTTGAACCCTTAATCTCTTTTATTTTTGTCCCCATTTTTCTGATAATATTTTTTCTGTCCTTTTTATTTCAGATCACTAGACTAAACTTGAAGGTTGAACAACATGGAGACTGGGATACTATTCACTAACTGAAAACAAAAAGATGCAACTCTCAAGTCCTCTGCTAAAGAAAGTGCTCAACTAGGGAGAAAAAAAATTGCCTTAGTGATTGCTATTTTCCATCTTTGAGTTTGATAAGACGTTTTTTGATAAGCTCGAGTTTGATAAGATAAAATGAATAATACAAATGAAGCTGAAACTTTACAAATTGTCCATTTTAATCCAAATAAATGAAATTGCTCATAAGGAAATCATAGACAGGTGAAAGATTTCCTATGTTGCAAACAGTAAAAAATGCCTGAGCATCTAAATTTTCTACTTGAATTCTCCTTTTCTTCTATTATGGAAACTTGTTAATGATAATTGATGAGTGCTTTTGTATTGCCTTACAAAGATAAACTCTACAAAGTGAGCTAGTTGTTGATTTATGATTTATGCCTTGTCCTGTAAATTCGTGGATGAAAATATCTCATAATTTGAATATTCCCTTGGTTCTGATTTAATTTTGCAGAATTGCTTAAGATAAGAAAGGCCGGAGGTCCATTTTGTGGCTCGGGGGAAGTCTTCGCTTTCATTATTACTCTTGGACCGTTCTTTCTACCAGTTTTTGAACAACCCTATTCTGAAAAGAAAACACTGTTCAGCTTTCACACTGTTTCTGTTTTCTAAGTTAACAAGATAATAATTATGTTAATATGCTTGATGGGCAGATAGAACACACTCCTACATACTAACAGTATTCTCTTTAAGATAGCATCGAAATATGAAAAATTAATTGCCTTATTAGTAATGCATATTTAAAATTTTGAAATTACTGTGTCAAATTAATTATTGTATAAAAAACTGTTGTGCAATTTTCAGCAATCAACATATTGATCTCTGTGTGAATATAGAAGTTTTCTTTCATTTTGTTCGAGTATGATTCCAACATATTTGTCATATAGGTGAACAACATTTGTCATCTTTTGTTGATTTCAAAATTTTAAATTGTTAGTTTAGTAATAAAAAGAATTGAGGTTTTGTTTATATGCCCGATCCATGTTCCTCTTTCCCATTATTATTTCTGCTTACTAAGATTTATTGTTTTTTTGTAAGACGAGTAGAGAAGTGTGACTGTGTGAGAAATAAGAAGATAAGGTATCGTTTCCTCCACAAAATTGTAGTGGTAGGCCCATGAGTTATATGGACACAACTCATCTATGTATCCCCTTCCTAAGATAGATAGGGTACAAAACATCAAAATAGTTGAACGATTCTTGTTCATCTATTTCTGAGTAAGAAGACCAATATTTCTCTATCTGACTTTTGGGCCATTCATCGTTGCTTCTAATGCTGGTGCATTATTATTTATTACCAACAACATACAATAGCTTATCTCATTCAAATCTGAATTTTTTTATTAACAAATTATTAGTTTATTAATTTTTGTTACTAGAAAAAATTAAATTTATAATTTTTTCTTTTTTTCTTGACCACTAAATCAATATTATATCTCCTTTTAAACTATATCTTTGTCCTGTCCCCAAATAATATATTCAAATTCAACTGAAGGAGAAGCATTGAATCTTATATATATTCTCTTCAAGTGCTTGATAACTGTATTTCCCACGCCGTAAGTTCTGTGACTAATGCGATTACACCATGCAATCCCCTCTTCAATATCAATATCACATGAAACTAGGTTGAGCTGATTGATTATTTTTCTAATAACGTCGTTTAATGAATTGTTTTAAAAAAATATTGTTTCGATGTGTTACTTGTAATTTTGAGTTGGTTAAAATTAAATAGAATTGTTTATATAAATAATTATGACTCATAAGTTGCTTAACTTTATATTAAATATAAGAGAAAAAATAGAATATTTATTAGTTAAAACAACTTATTAATAGAAATACTCATTGAAGAGAAAATTAGTTGAGTTATTTAAAATTGAGGTGACATAAATTGAATTGTTTATATAAACAGCATTGAAGATGTTTTAACTCATCAATGATCTAGGAAGACCAAAACACACCTTATAATTTACAATCAATTATTACATCATTCAAAAATATTTGTATCTCCAAAAATATAAATAGTTTAATTTTTATACATTGTGAATGCAAATTTTTTTTCTAATAAATAATTATAAAAGGCATTGAAAACTTTATTTTATCTTCTAAAATATTAAAATTAATAATAAGTGTTTAAAATTAGTTGAAGGTTGCATTGAAGTGGTTGGAAAAAAAATATATTGAAAGATACATTCATAATTATTTACTATTGTTACTTAAAAGGCCCATTTGTATTGTAAAGAACTAAAGCAACACTTATTTTATAGAAGGGTGTATATTTACAAATAAAAGAAAAAAGAGAATATAATTTAAACATTTCTCTCAAGAAAGGAAATTTTGTTTTAGGGCGGGAATTCTAACATGGTGGCCCAATATTATAGTCTCTTTCCCGGAATGTATACCTTTCTTTCTATTAAAAACCTAGTTTCATTGTCACCATGGATTAGGACAGAGCAAGAGAAAAATCTCATTTGAAGTTTTGCACATTTCTTATTAACTTCTACTTTCGTGGAACACGATCTGTAGTTAAGTACTAGCTAACAATGTTAAAGGCCCCCCACTTCCACCAATTTTGTAATTTGTTTTTTTTTTTTTTTTTTACTTTTCTTGTGGTTCAACATGGGACATTTATTGGCTCCACTTTCAGTATTAGATTCTGTATTTCTCATTGCATTTCAAAAAACTTATTCTCAAATATAAATTTATATTCTGGAATAAATTTTATAAAAAAATATGAGGTGTAAAATGTAATATTGAAAGTGTATAATATAATATCCTCAACATTGGCTATGCTTCCACACTTACAATTCAAGCCCAAGCAAAACTACTACCAACAACAAGGGTCAGGGCCTCTTGAAGTAAATAATCATAAATTCAATTCTTGACTCTTGTATTTGAAGAAAATTTAATTAAAAACTTGTTCTTTCCATAAATATTTTCTTTTGAAGATATTTTTGTTCGAGGTACGGTAAAAAATTAAATGTGAATATCTCTTTTAACATGAATTTGAACATTGATTTACCATTGTGAGATGCTAACTCCTTCCACTAGATCCAACACCTATTAATATTAAAAATTTAATTAAAAGAAAATAAGTAATCTTTTTAAGTATTTTAAAATCTCTTAAGATATATTACTCTCGAGTCTCGATAAACAGTAAAAAAAACCTCCTGAAGGCTGCAATCATATACGTACCCCCCCAAAAAAAAAAAATCCAAACAAAACCCCTCCCTTCCTTTCATGTGATATCACCCAGTATTTTACGCATTTCGCTTATTGATCATCATCTTCGTTACTTGGTATATGGTTGTTCTGCATATAGTAGTGCAAATTGGAGCATTAATAAAGCTTCAGTTATAAAGTCATTCAACACAGCTTCTATCAATTCAAGACATGTCAGAAATTAATTATTCGATATTTCGACCAATGTAAAATGTACATAAACTCTATTTTATGGGGATGCTGCCGATGGTTCCTAAGTATGATAAATTAGCATCGATATTCATGTAAAATCCAATTAATCGGAATACGTTTAAAAAATATCTGGAGTCTGCATAGATATTTTCATAGGACAGTAGCATTTGGAACCATGTCCGTGGAAGTTTACTAGGGAAACGCACTTTTATGATACGGTGATGTATCTCTCGTTGTCGTGCATATGTCCCACTCCAGTCTCCATGTTTTCGCAAGCCAACAAGATCGCCCTGATATTTACTCCTTTTCTTTAAAGAAAATATCAAATTATTTAAAAGTCAAAATAATAAAATTTAATATATAGATAGATAGAGTCTCTCTATATATTGGTCATACCTTTTATATTTGAAAAAACAAGAGTAAACCAAAGAAGCCTATAGCTGTGTATGGACCAAGCCTTGTCTACACTTATGGGACAAGGCTGAACGTGACTAATAAAACATGGGCCGGGCTTTGTCAGAATGGTACCCTAAAAATGCCTAAAAAGGAGTTTGCTTTCTACACATGACCAAATTTTAATACAGCAGCATAATATAAATCTTATGGATTCGTAATCCATAAAATGAATCTATAATTTTAAAATGATTTTTGAAATAATGACACAAGTAAATATCAAACTTGCAACCTTTTGATTATAAGTACGATGTTCTAATCAATTGAGATAATAGATCATTTATGTTAAAAGTTAATTAATGTCGTTATATACAATATTAAAACTTTTAATGCATATTGAATACACATAATTTTAAATAATAAGTTTTATAACAATTAATTTTTATCTAATAATGTATTTTTTACATATATAAATTTATAAAGTATATGAACCAATGATTTTATAACATTAAAATTTCTAATGTATATGAACCTAATATTTTTTATCAAACCTATGATTTTTAATTAAACCATGATTTTTATTTAAAATTTATTGTTATAAAATATGCATTATTAGATAAAAAAATATTATTAGATAAAAATTAATTGTTATAAAATTTATTATGTAAATTATGTGTATTAAATATGAATTAGAAATTTTAATGTTATATATAAGGACATTAATTAGTTTTTAACTTAAATGGTCTATTAGCTTATTTGGTTAGAGTACCATGCTAGTGACCGGAAGGTCGCATATTCGACACATGTGATATTTTTATATATTGTCAATCTGTATGAATCTTACGGATTCATAATATTCTTACAGATTACAAATTCATATGAATCTTACGGATTATCGACAAAATTGATGTTACACTATTTATGTTGAGTGTATTAGAATTTTTTTTGGTGTACGAAGCAAACCCCACCTAAAAAATTGTGAAAACGTCAATAGGATCAACTTGCATTGGGTTGTGCCTTGCTTCTCTACAGTGTGTAAAATCTAATTCAGTGTAATCTAATCCATGTTAAAAGCTTGGAATTATATTAATCCAAAAAATATTAAGAAAGTTCATTGAATTCCATTAATTTGAAAAATGCCGCAAGTCCACCTGAATCAATTAAATTAATTCAACTATCAATTCCGTTTTATTTAAAACTAAACCAATTTTCAGTTAAAAATTAAAAATACATAGGGTTAACTTCATGACCTGAATTGAGGCTGATTGAGCAAATTAATACAAAATTACAAACAAGTTATAAAATTAGGGTTATTCTTATAAAATTTACTAAAAGAAGACTACTTTTACATACCGCGTTATACCAAAATTTCCAAGTTATATTGTGATTCTTACTGCTACATGACTTTTAGTCTTTATTTTAAAAAAATGAATTACGTCTCATCTAACATGATATGTAAGAATCGTTAGCCTATTTGGCACATTTTGAAAATGCAAAGTAGACTACAAATTCTCAAGAGACAAGTCATGCCAAGAGAGACGTAGCCAATTTTTTTTATATAAAAATAAATCAGCCACATGAATTTCCCTAATCCACGTGGTGGCTTTTTTGAAATTTAAATAAATTAAATTAATCATTAGTATATTGTATTAAAAAATACATATTATTATATATTTAAAACAATAGAGAAAGTGCAAATGCTTCACAACAATATTGATCGTAGTAATAACATGAGATGAAAATAATGAAAATAAAGGACAAAGACGAAGAGAAAAAAGAAAAAGAAGAGTTATATCTTATTTCATTCGCATAATAGATATTTATGCAAATAAATAGAGGATAATAAAAAAAAAATCTAAGAAACTCTCTAACTTCATAAATATTTATAATATCCGATCCTCTAAAAATCAATTCCATATTAAAAAATTTAATCATATTAGGATAAATCTAATCAAAGAATAATAGACATTTAACCAAAAAAAAAAGAAAAAAAAAAAGAAAAGACGTTCATAGAATAATGATGTTCTTAACTAACTAAAAATAAATACAAATCAGTAGTCATCTTTGCGTGTCAAGTGCCAGGGACCAGATGGTTTTGTTCATTGGTCTATAATTTCTAGTCACAAATCTTATCGCAGAGTAGGTGATGCATAAGATACTTGTCTAAATGGGAAATTATTGTTTGTAACAACTTAGACATTATAAGTCATTAGGAAGAACATCTTGGAGTAGTGGTTTGATTTCCCGACAGAAATGGATTCAATAGTTGTATATATATTTAGATATATGCTTGCTTTTATATATCCTGGATCAATTAATGATAATAAAATATTTTTTCCATTGTTTAAAAATTAGATCTGAAAGTAATAACATGTACAGTATATTTACCAAGTTTCAAAACAAAGAATTTTTATTTTCTTTTATAAAGTAACTGATCATGAATAATATTTCTTTTCCGTTCACTGAAATGCCTACTAAATGATAAATTATTTATAGAAGAAACCTACAAAGTATATTTCGTTTTCAGCCATATATGTATATATAAAAACGAAAGATCTACTTAATTTAAGAATAATTCTTTTAGAATTATTTTCTCATTCTCACCATTTATTTTTCTAAAATCTAATTTGTCTCACTCACACATTTTCTGAGAAACTTCTCAGTAGATCATCCATCCCAAGATTACTCCAAGTCAAACACGCTTAACTATAGAGTTCTTATGTTATGGACTACCGAAAAGTAGATGCATCTTGTTGGCATATGTAGTAACTATTAAATCCTTTAAGTTATCCTCAAATGTACAGTCTCGTACCTGCACAGCCTCTAATTCCCTCTCGTTCAGGTGTGTATTCGATTTATTCATGTACCCCTCCCGCTGGAAGCCTGTCAAGAGCCGCTCTTTGCCCGTGCCTCACTTCACTAATGATCACTCCCAGCCCTCGTCAGCGCCCGGGATGTTACACTAATAATTATAATAAATAATTAATCTTAATCATTTTATTTAAAAAAATGATGAAAATAAAAATAACTTTAAAAAAGTTGCTTTTGTTTTAAAAGAGTCACTTTTGTAGCAACTCAATTTCTTTAATTTGTTTGTTTGTTTTTTTAGGAGGGAATATTTATCATTTCTACCTAAGCCCATGATTTTTTTGTGTGGGTGAAAATGAGAAATTAGACGAAGGCAACCAAAGGAGGCAATCCAAATGAGTTTAATTAAAAGAAAATGTCTAAATCCTAAATCATATTCCGGTCCCATAACCCTAAATCCTTGAACAGTTACAACCAAACTTGTAAGGAAAAGAAAATGTCTAGCTTCATTATCAAATATCAATAATCATTACTATGGTTAATTAATAAATGATATAAGAAACAACTTTACCTTTTTTTTCCTTCGTCTTTGTCCTTTAATGGTCACGGGCGTAGTTGGGGTTTGTTGGGATCAACTATCAAGTCAAAGTTAGGGCGGTATATGTTTGGAAATTCCTAATTCCTAATTAACACATTATCGACCAGTTCCAAAAGGGATTCAAGTTGCAAATTATGTAAACAATAAATGTCAAGCGCAACTTAAGCTTTCATAAGTGCTTTTTTTAATTATTTTCTCCACCAAATCCAAAATGATGACAACGGCAACAGGCTTTTTCTCAGTTGTAGTCTTGCAAATGTAGTGATCGATAGATCACACATTCACTCATTTTTCAGCATATATATCATCTATGATGGAAGTGTACCAAACGGCAATTGTTTATATTGTGTTCACGTTCCATAGTGGATTATGGTTTGTGGGTTTGATGTAAGCTCGATCACGCTTTATGTATCTTCCCAAGATAGCTTATATTGTGTAGGTTGTGATTTGGAGGTTAAAGGAAAGATAATACAAGCTCAATATATTATCTTGCGCTGTAATTTTATTTTTATTAAAAAAATATAATCGAGAAATAAGGATTAAATTCTAGACTAGTTAATCGGAGTTTTTTTTATATGCCGTAAATTAACTACATTTCAAAATCTTAAATTATTAAGTACAAGTACTTGAATAATTTATTCAGCAAAAGTACATAAATAATTTTATCATATATCTTTTGGAAAAAAGTTTATACATTGATTGTGTAAAATATTTTACATAATAATCTAATTATAATTTATCATTTATAAAAAATTTATTAATTTTTAAAATAATTTAAATGATGATATATCAATAAATAACGCTATAAAATTATTTTATTCGATAAGTACATAAGCATTAAATGCTTTATCTTCAATGTGTATATTGTTTTGTAAGGTGCATTTAAAAGTTTGTAAATATATCATATATAGTGACTAACGCAGTTACGACAATCTTAAGTATCTAACTTTTCCACTGAAAGTGAATTTCTTTAGTTGGATTATTTTCTTGGTTAGCTTACTACCTACGCCTTTTAATACATATTGCCAGTGATACCTAGGTGTGCCACTATTTAGACTTGATGTATGTATGAATGCATAACAAAAAATGAAATATTAAACATTTTTAAAATGGTGTGTTTAGGGGTGGCGACTCCACTTATGGCCTTATGGGACGTTAAGTTGGGGAAGATTTTTCGATACTTGAGAAATATGAAATTTCGGGAATTATGATTTTTATTTAAAATATTAAATAAAATACATATATTTAATTTCTTTGAAATATAAACAAGTAGAAAGACTGGTAAAAAAATGTTGAAAAAAGATATAGAATTATAATTTCCAAAAATGACTAAAATCTATCTGATTAGTGATAAACATACTTAGAAATATTTACACATGTCTCATAATAATAAAAAAACATTTTTCATTTTAATTGAACTTTCTCAAATATATAAGTGCATGTTTTCTCAAAAAAACATATTCAGTAAGTATAAATATTAATATTAAAATTATTATCGATACAAATTAAATATGAATCCAATTGCATATTTTTTAAAACACACATAGTAACATGAATATTATAGTATCCTATTTTCTTAAAAAAAATAGCTAATTTATAAACTCTTAGTTAGTTGTGTTTATAAATTCTGTATTCATATAAAGGTTACTGCATATGTCCTACCTATTGTAGGTGGTGGAAATCAATGCACGCACCGAATCTCAATAAAAGCTTTTCTAGGATCACCATTTCCTTTCAAATCAGGTTTTGCATCCAAAATGCTTATTGAATTTCAAAGATTACGCGACATAATTTTGAAGTTAGATGGTGTCTGAACAAATATTAAACGAGGATTAAAAAAAATAGAATCTGTAAAAGACGACACAGTATCATATATGCGCTAATGCGCATGATATATTAGATGAAACTTATGAAAGTTTTCATATCAAAGTTTGATACAATATAAGGGTTTGTACAGGCTAGGAAAATGAATAATAAATGAATCGAGTATAACATGCAGCAGTAAAAATCTTGAGCAAGTTTTAAAAAATAATTTGCCATATAATTTTGACTGCATTGTCAAAATAATTTTACATACTGTAACCATAATTGTGATATGTATTGTAACATATCAGTCCCATTTATCTATAATTTCTGGTAATATCAAAGATCCCCATAAAATTGCAACTTGGACAATAATCAAAATTTAAAACCTTAGTCAAGATCTATGAATTTCTCTTCATAAAGCATGAATCTTGTTGAAGTGAGAGACAAATCAAACACAGAAAAGAGACAACTTTGCTTTAGAAAAATATTAGTTAACCATTTAAGTACTGAGTAGAGCGTTACAGGATGGAAAGTGCATGTACACAAGGATCGAATTAAAATTACAACTGATTGAATAATTTCAAACCTTCAGAATCATGAAATCTAACAACAAGCATAAAAATCGAGAGAATTTCGAATATGATTGAGTACTATATATATATATATATATATATATATATATATATATATTGGGTTAACTTAACACTTCAAGACACTAAAAAACCAATACAATAATTTGTCTACTTGCTCAAAGTTGAGTAAATTCCTTCTTAATGTGGGATTGCCAAATTGTTGTTTCAATTCTAAGAATTCCCTGTGTGGACTCGGATAAGCCAGCTTTAAATGGAGCCTTCAGGTTTGAGTAATCTTAAGTTAACCACAATTCTCTATCCTTCTTACTACTTATTTTATTGTGCAATAGGGAATGGGAAGCCTTTTTCTGGCTGACCTTATCAGAGTCATTAATTAATAAATACAAACGTGCCAAACACTACCATATTTGAGGCAAAAGGCTAAACACGAAGGAGACAAACACTGGAAGAAAGATAAAAAGAACTTCGAGTTGGATTCAATCAGGCTATTGATTATCATTATATCTATTAAAGAAATTTATGTTTGTAAGTATTATAAAGGGTGATTATTATAAAATCTTATGAGATTTTTATATTACCGTTCACATTCTTATCAATCTATGATTAGATAGTGTTAGTATAACCGTGAGCAAGGATGATCCAACTTATAGAGAGTGACATTAAAATGAAGTTGATAATAAAAGTTCATGGCTTTTATTGTAATTTCTATCGAGAATTTTAATCCAATTTTGTTTTTATAGAATTTCATTTCAAAATTAAAAACTGATTGTCTTGAAGGACTGAAAGAAAACCACCCCGCAATCTAATTGGGGTTGGGGAAATGGTGATCATGTGTCAACAACAGGGATGCCCTTTTGCACCACTGGCAATCTAAAAATGGCTAGAAACTAAAAGAAGAGAATTAGGGGGAGATTTAGATCTGAAAATATTGAGATTAAGAAAGAAAAACTTGGTTCTAGTTGTGCCAAAACCAAACTACGAGAATAAATATTAGTCCAGGAATGTAAATGTACAATGATTTTGTTTGTTACCGTATATAAAGTGAAATTTATTTTTGTCACCCATGGGAATCCCAAGCCGCATGTTAGGCACCCATGAAATTTATACTGCAGGAACAACCTTTGTTTCAGAAATAAAGCTATTCCTGTGGATTCTGCTATCTTCCTGATAATTGCAAAGACCAGGATTTCAGGTAACGCTTCCTCTGCTCATATGAATTCCTCCATTTCTAAGTTTGTCATCAGGAGGCAACTTGGGATTAGGGACCATCCGAGGAAAGCTGACAACATCATCCCCATCTACTGGAATCCTCCGTTGAGGGGTTGGATTAATTGTGTGTTTGGATTGATTGTGGATTGAAGTTCCCATGATTTTTTAAAGCAACAAATAGTTACTTGTGTGGTGAATTCACCATGATTTTGCACTCACCATCGTTTTCTACCACCAAACCAAACACACTATAAATGTAACACGAAAGGTGCATCCAAAAGGAATCCTGGCTTAGCGGACTGCGGTGGGGATTTTAGGAATTATAAGGGGGAATTCCTTGGGTACTTCTCTCTCTGGGGATATCTAACTCTTTGATAGCTAAGCTTAAGAGGACTATTATAGCAATTGAAACCGCCAACAACAAAGGCTGGAATTATTTTTGGCTGGAATGTAATTCCTCTATTATTGTGTAAGCTTTGGAGAACTGGGACTTAGTACCCTGGTAGATTAAAAATAGATGGTGTATTTGTATAGAATTAACTTCTTCTATGAGCTTTTTGGTAGGTATCTTTAGAGAAGAAAATATTTGTGCAGATCTTCTTATCGGTAAAATCTGTTTCTAACGGTTTCCGTTGGTGGAACTCGGTCCCTTAAAAATGGTAGTTTTAAAATTTAATAGGAAACATATGATTTTACAAACTACACATTTAGATAGCTTGTCCTTGCTTGGGTTTAGTTTTGCCCCTCCCTTGCGTTTTTGTTCCTATCTTTTTTATTTATATGTATTTTTGGTTGGCTGTTTATGACTTTTCAGCGTGCTAACATAATTGAAATGTTCAGCGTTACTTTACTTCAACTAACCTCTTTTGTCTTAAAAAAAAAAAAAAAAGAAAAAGAGTAGCATGTTAGGCACATAATGTACTTCATATCAATTGTCATTTGTCACCAATTGCGTAGTAGCTGAATAAGACAACATACACATGCATAAAAACAGAGCAAAAGTGTGGCAGAAAAGACAACTTGAATTCAATTAATTAGGAACTATCAGTGGGTCGAGTGTTGGTGTGCCTCTGATTGTTTTAGTCCATCGTCTATGTGGGCCGTAAATTTTGTTTTAACCTATTTGTTAACTTTTTCTTACAGTACTTGAGTATTCTTTTTCTGCTTAACACAAAAAAAAAAAAACATAATTAGATCTGAAATAGTGAAGGATATCGTTATGTTAAATAATATTTAAGATAATTCTGATTAATATTAAAAATATATGAAAACTAGACTCCTTATCAAACGAATCTCGCCAGTGATTTTAGTAAATCTATTTGAAATTGGAACCAAGTAAGGTTTAGTATCTATAAGAGTTAGGACATAAGCAATAGCAATTCAAAAAAGAAAGAAAGAAAATTCGAACGATAACCCTTTCCTTAATCCTTATCCATCCAACACCGACAAGAAACCTAAAAGTGAGAAGGGAGTGCTTTAATTTCATAGAAAAATTCTTAAGACTTTTCACATGCAGGTTCCTAAGGCTAGAAAATCAGTACTTGAGAGAAAAGAAAAGGACACTAATATTTTCATGTTACGTGTTGGAGCCTGGAAGGAAGTTGGAGATACCAGCCATTAAGTTATTGTTTGTTTGCGAAATGGGTTTATTCTATAACAAGAAAAGCAGTGAAAATCATGAGAGAAAGGCCTCTTTCTTTGGTGCGTTGTGATTTGCATGTGTGACTGACGCGTCAATGCTATTTAATGAAATAAGAGATAAGTTGGAATATTGTATAAGGAAAAGAAAAAATAGTAATAGTCTTTTAAAAATTAATAATAATAGTTTTACTTCACCTTTCTATATTTTTAAGTCATCTTACCATACATTTTCAATAATACTTTTTATTTCTTATTGTATCGTTTATCTTTTTTTTTATATATTAAATTTGTAATGAGATATAAAGCAAGAAGAACATTTTATTTATATTATATACAGCAAGATTATGTAATACTCTTTTTTTTTTTTTTGTAATTATGAGTTGAATAGAGAGAGTCTTGAATTATCATCTAACTTATCTGCAAGGCACAATAAGTTTAATTTTCTAAAACCAGAATTAAAAATAAATAAATAAACTTATAAGTTAGGAGATTAATTTGAAGTACGTGCTTCTGATATAATCCATGGATATGTTGTTTGATCAATATATCATCATCAAAATGTTTAGTGCCTAAAAAAAATAACACCTAATTTAATCAAAGAAACCAAGCTAGGTTTGCACCAGATGTTTATATTGTTTTCAAACCTAAGAATAATAGTTAAATAACTTAATTTGGAAAGTGACAATTCTCTTTAACTCTTTCTATCTTATCCTCCTCGATCCCTCCCAACCCCTTTTCACTCCATGCGGGAAGAAGCTAAAAAAGGGGATGTATCGTCGAAATGACAACATATGATATTCGTTTGGTACTTGAGCTTTGAAGGGCAATAGCAGCTTCCCTTGTTTGCATCCAACGTCAGTATAATGCCAATTATCACCACAGTCATTCCAAAGAATGCCAACCCATGGCATGGCATGGCCTTTATGATTGATTCCTTCCTTATCAATTATCAATCTTCCCCTAGCAGCACTTCTCTCTACTGGTCCCCATATAAGCCAATGATCACGATAAGAAAACCTTTTAAGAGAGAGAATAATCTAACTATTATTTCGTCACTAATTAGGGTTTTTTTTTTTTTTTTGCTTCTAAGTGAGGACACAAAATCTTTATAATTCAAAGCAAAATAAAGGGTCGTGGGTGGGTCGTGCCTTGGGCTCTCTCACTAGTGGTTAGAGTGAAAAAGGTACCTTAGCTTTGCTTTGCTTGCTTGCTAGCTAGCTACAACCAAACGCATCACAATTCACAACTCACAACATGTAGCTCTCTAGTGTCTTTTAATGAAATAAATGGCTGGCTTGGCATCATAGTCGTGGTGCTAATAAGTAACAATCCTTTCTTTGTGGCAGTACAAGTCGCTTTCTCTTATACGTGTTCGCCCCTGAATTATATTCCCAGTTTCTATGTGTGACATAATTTGTTTGTTCACCTAGAAACATTGAAAAGTGGAGAAAATCAAATTTAGATGGCAATCTTGCTCGTCGTTCCCGATATGCTTACCTGTTCGCATTTATATATATGCCCATCGTGTTAAACTAAAATCTTTAGTGGATGGACGGTGAATAAAAAATAGTAGTGAAAAGGCCAAAAGTTATATTAACGAAATCATAGCTAGGTCCATCAAATGCAACTTTAACTCCATTTATTAATTTGAAACTAGCAAAGTTTGACTACGCACAGAATTAACCACTGTATATGCTATCAAAATTGTGTTTGTATAACTAGCAGTATGAGGTACCAAAATTTTTTAAGATTTTAAGTAAAATTAAAAAAAGGTAAAATAGAAGGAAAAAAATTGAAATAATAAGACTAATCCAAATACATATTAATTTAGTTTTGACTTATGAGAAAATTGATGTAAATTAACATTCACTAATTAATGACCTAATATGTATAGTTCGATAGACAATAAACACTGAGTTTGTAAGAAAAATTCTAAGTTGGATCCCCCAAATAAAAAATAACATTCACTTATGTAAGCAATTATAAAAAGAGTAAAAAAAACTACAAACTAGTGTATTAATTATAAGATTATTTTAATTAATTCACGTTATTTAAGAAAAATAATTAATTTAATTAATCATATTAAATATATGAATTATTTATATTATTATTTTAAAATTATTCTTTTTTATTTATCTATTTACTTAATTAGTTATCATTAATATTTGAAAAAAGAATAATTAAGTATGAATATGTATAAAAAATAATTAATGCATCTAAAAATAATAATAAAAGTTTTATAAAAACAATCAAATAAATTTATGAAAAGTTATAACTAGGAATGGAGTATAAGTTTTCATCTAAACAGTTTGTTAATTTTAATAGTATTCATCCTTCTCTCAAAAAAAAAAAAATCATCCTAAAAATCGGGAAAGGATCCTCTAGAGTATTCGTGAGTCAGTGACATTACCATTGCATGATATCCTAATTTTCATTAAATTTCATCAATATTAATATAAAATGAAAGTTTTAAAATTAAACGACAAGATTATAAACTAATGACATGTTGGTATATATTTTAAACTAGAAGAAGTATTTGAAGAATGAAAAGGAAATTAAATAAGAGAAGGATCTAAATAAAAGCTGTGGCAATAATGAATGAATGTGAGGCAAGTAGGGTTGGATTGGCAAAGGGAGAGAAACCCACTCGATCTCTCATAAGTCGTTTTTGATTTGCCTTCTTCCTCTACCTATCTCTCTGCACACTGTCTGCGGGACTGCCATTATCAACATAAAAAAACCGGGAAGCCACAATACTTCTTGTGATCGCCATTATCACCATCAGAAACGGAAGGCAGTGCAAGTACTAACGTACTAGAGTAGTAGCACATTGCCTCTTAAATTATAACATCATCGACGATCCCCATTCTACACACTGACAATTTCATAAATAACTCGCTAACTATTTTATGACCGTTTTTTCAACATATCTTGTAGCCCTTTTTCAGGTGGACCAGTGGACAAGAGTCCTCATGCATTCGTTTGAGTCCATTCAGTATAATTTAATCGTGGAGTAGTGTATGTCACGCATGAATTGGAAAGTTATATTTATCACTCCCTCTCATTTTATTTGTCAATTTTAAAATATTTTTTTCCTATTTTCTCCTTAATTATTTATTACAGATGAAAAATAAAAGACAAATATAAATGAGAGAAAAACTAATTAATATGAAAGATAAAAGAGATATTAGGAAACTACGAAATATTTTTTTGTGAAATCTAAAATTTTAATTGTATTTCTTAATTTCTAATCAAATTTTAAGGAGTATTTGGTTGGAGGATTTATCAAGTTTTTAAAAAATCTGAGTCTTGAGAATGTTAAATTTCTATGTTTAATATGATAATTTTAAAATTATTCCCAAAAAGATCTCGTGAGAGGGATGGAAATTCGAGATTTCCATGTAAGAGTAAATGAATGAATGATTCTTAACCTTCCTACATAATCTTCCAACTAATACTTCTATTTATTTTATTTAAGACCCATTTGATGATTAAGACACAATAAAATAATATGATAAAATATAAGATAGTATAAAAGCATAATAAGTTATTATACTATCAAATATTTAATGCATACGAGTAGTATCCAAGTATTATATATATGCTATACTACTTTATGTTCAGAGTAAATCAAATAATATTAAGATACGATATAATATTAATATTAGAATAAGACAACATTTCTTATTTTTATCAAAATTAATGCATAATACTATAAAATTTAAAATATTAACGGGGATTTGAACCCACAACTTTTCTTTTGTCCTCCTCACTTTGATCCTTAAACTTATTTTTTTAATCACAAAATTAACTTAATAACTCCTAACAAAATTCAATTCTTGTGTGTTGGACTTCAAGTTCAACCTCTTAATTAAGTCCTTTAAATTTAAACACATATGGATAAAAAAAATGTTATATGCATTTGGATACATGTTTAATACACACGTACAAACGTTCAATACATGCATTTAGTATTTATGCATAAGTATTAATTTATAACTTCTGTGAAACGCACATCAGGTTTAGCTGATTACTCATGTAACAAAATCAAATACTAACATGTTCACCATCTTTTTCCTATCTTCTTTCTACATCAACCTCTTTATTTATATAAATATATAATTTCACATAGGAAAACTTTGCATAGTGAAGAGGGAAAGAAAGAGAGCTATCTAATCAGCACAATAGCTTAATAGCAATGAGAAGGAGAGTCAAGGGGAGCTAGCCGACCCTCTTGGTGGGACCTAAAATAAGACAAATTGCGTGATGGCAATCAAAGTACTCTCCTTCACATTTCCTCTATCGGCTTTTTTGGTGGCTTTTTCTCTTTCTTTTATCACTCTCCTTCATTAATTAAAGTTTTGAAACCCTTCATGATTTTTGGGGAAGTTCACCCAATACTGGCCCCAGTCTTTCTTCTTTGTGGATTTACTCACTAACCTTGAATTACACCACAACTATAATTTTCACGGCTACCAAACAATCCATATAAGAAAAATGATGGAAATGCTCTAGTAAGAAGAAAGAAAAACCAATATTCATTGTCCCTGATTCATAACCATTAGTCATGTAATCAAACTACCATCAATTGCCAGTTTTCTTTTAAATGTATAAACTCCAGAAAAAAAATCGGTGATTAGCATCCCACGCGCGGTATGTTCGTCTCGTGTCATATTTTCACTTGAATCCTCTGAAATATAAATGTCATCCATTCAAATCTTATGTCTTTTTTTGTAGTATTTGATTTTTCTCTCTTTTAATTAAAAATTAAGATTTCACATGACAAAACGTTACTGCTAGCATTATAATTTGCAAACTGCAGATAGTAGTTGGAATATGCAAATAACATTTAGTATAAGATAAAGGATACTGAACTTTCAGAACAATTACTAAAAACATTTAATGTATTGAAAAGTTCAAAAACTTTTTTCCTCAGACAAATGTTTAGGGATAAAATATGTGAAAAATAATAGATGATAAAAAAAGAAATAATAACACCACATTTTTTAACACTTAATCAAATAACGAGTGTTAACTTTGACCAAAAGATAAGAAAATTATGGGAAAATAGTTTTATTTTATTTTATTATTCATATAACTTTTAAGGAGGATTGAAAACTAAAAAAAACATTGAGTCTCACGGCCAAAATGCCAAATCACCTAACTTTCTCAGTTTTCTCACCATCATGTACAACAACAACAACAAAAAATCCTCCTTCCCTTTCCATTCATTAAAAAGATAGAGACCAGAGAGAGAAAGTAAATTGTTTTTATTTTATTGTTTAATGCCATTTTTTTCATTTTAGTCTATTTCTTTATTGTGATAAGCAGGCATGTGAATTGGCACTAAGTTTCATTCCTAATATGTCAAACTTTCATCCACAGAAAGAATTAGACTGAGGGATGATAGTTTGGGTATTAACAAAATGCACACACAAAAATGAAGGTTTTAAAAATCAGGAATATTACAAATCAAAGATTGTCAAAATTACAAGAACAACATTGCTTATATTGATTTAAAGAAATTTAGTCTTGATTTTTGTGAGATGATAAGATATTAAGATTGTCAGTTTTACTAAACCTAAATTATGACAAGTTTGAAAACTTTTTTTGCTCTCACTTTTGAGCGTTACGGATGGATTTTATATTTTTTTGCTAAAATTTGATGGGTATAATTTGAAAGGTTAGTTTTTGATGTTTGAAATGGTCGTCTGTGAAATCCTCTCTAAGAAAGAAACAAATTAGCATCGATAGAAATCAATGGGGCTCATCCACTAATACAAATAGATTCGAGATATTTTGATCTATTTGTCAATTTCTAAGACAATAATTTTGAGATAATATGTTCTTGTTTTGTTTTAGTAGAGGTGATATTGAGTAGTGTGTATTATTTATCGTAAAAAAAGAAAGAAAAAAAACTCTATTATAATTTTTAAGGATAAAAAAAAATAGAGGTGAAATATGAGAGAAATTGAGAGGAGATAATAAAAGTAGAGGAGAGATTTTGCATCACCCAAAAATGATTATTTTCGTCTAAGATTGATTGTTGTGTGTGTTTTTTCTCGCCTAGCAATGATATTTTTTCTTTGCATCTTAAGTGGTGAGAAACCGATACTCTTTTGGATTCTTTATATGCAAGGTGTTAAAGGTGTATAAGAGTAATAATTTTTTAATTTCAAATTTTGTTTTTGCCTCTCCTTTCATCGTAAAAATAATTAAAATTATAATATACAAATTAAAGATAGTTAATTTAACAATATCATCTCTTACCGGTAATATTAAAATTTAATAATACAATTCAAATATTAACTATTTTTAATTAATTATCTGATATGATATTAAAATATTGATTTATTGATGTGTTTTTTCCTCGTAGAATTGATAAATTTAGATAAAATAAGTTCATAATATTTGTTTTCTTTCCAATTTTACTCTATTTCTTTCAAACCAAATAATCCAAATTCACCCTATTTCATATCTTTTTTCTCTGTTTATTTTTTTATCCACCATATTTCTTTTATTACTAAGCATAATTAAACACATTTACAGGAAGAAGAATAATTTATAGATCTTATGGATACATGTAAAAATCGTTGGTGATGGAAAGTATATGTGAGCTTAATCAGTAAGGATAGAGGTATAAGTAATTATCTACAATTTTTTTTCATGAAAATGAATGCGGATACAAATATCTCAATACATGTCATGCCTTATAGGCTCATATTTGTACTTATACTTACATATGCATGTATGTATTATGTATGTGCACGCATGTAAAAATATGTTACTCCACATAAATAATAATATAACTTTGAAGTGTCATATTTATTTTGAGAAGTTGTGAAATGAAAAAACCAAATAAGGAAGAGGAGTTATTGGTAATTACGTGTCTAACAATATTGATGGATTTGTAAAGTTTATTGAGGCAAAACAAGGGCTGTGAAGAAAGCAAAGCTGACGCGAGACGCATGGGCCATACACAAACAATTCCAGCGGCAGAAACCTACACACACCAACAACTATTACATTTACAACCACAACAATACATCACCCATTTACCAACGCTTCCTTCCTTCAATTCCTTCACACATATCTCTCTCTATTCTTATTATTTTTCTGATTAATTACTGTTTACGAGGATTGTTTGAAAAATAAAATGAAATACTAGTAGTATATATATATATGTGTGTGTGTGTATTATCTGACAAGGTATTTAAATAATGCTTGTTGGCATTAGGAAAACAATAATAAGAGGTGTGAAGAAAAGCCAACCGGACGCGAAGAAGGGAAGCAAAGGAAAGGAAAAAAGAGAAAGGAAAGGTGTCTCTCTCTCTCTTCAAACGCATCTATCTCTTCCTTCCCGACCTCTTTCTACTACCACTACTCTTAAGGCAAAGTTAAGTTGGTGAAAACAAAGAAAAGGATGATGGTGGTGCTGGTGGCTTCTTTCTCAACAGACACGAACACCATTTGTTCCATTTCCATTTTCTTCTGATTCCTTCTCTTTCTACCCATCTCATCTCATTTACTATATTATTTTTTTGTTTTGGTCCACCCTCATATTGAAGACTCCGCCTTATAGGGGCATCTTTATTTCTCTTTCATTCTTCTTGTGTGTTTGTGATTATTGCACTGTCCTCTGACATTGCTCATTCCTTTAATTCCCCCATCCATTTCCCACCTTTCTCTCACTCTTCATTTTCTTCTCACAAACAAAACTCATGGCCGTTCAAGCTCAATACCCCTCCAATGTACTCTTCCTAAACAGGTTTGCATCTTCTTCCTTCTTCATTTCAATTTCTCAATCCATCCTCCTTACACGTATTTTGCAATATCAATAATCCTAATGACTAACAAATAATGCAATATCAACAGCAAAACCGGGCAAGAAGCACATGATTATTCATTGCAATCTCCGCCAGGACAACAACTCCTTGATCAATCCCATATGCTATTCAACAACGGAGGTATGTTTCATGCATATATTTTTTTCATGACATTAAAGTAATCGAAAATCCCAAAATTCATTATTTGTGATCAAACAGGTACTAATTCTCGAAAGAGAGGAAGAGAAACAACAGCAGCAGCAACTACTGGGATTGCGCCAAACGTTGTCAACTCATTCTCTTTACAATCCCAATCTCCACAGGCACAACTCATAGACCTCACGCAACTTCATAATCATAATCAAAATGTAGTCTCCACCGGGTTACGCTTATCCTTTGGTGACCAACAACAACAAAGACAACAATTACAACATCATCAACAACAACATGGGTGTCACTCCTCTCCTTTCATATCTCTATTATCCGAAGAAGGGTTGTCTTCTCAAATCAAACAACAGCGTGACGAAATAGACCAATTCCTTCAAGCCCATGTACTTTATTTCCTCCCTTTGAATCCGTATACAATAGAAAAAGACTAGTTTTTTTTTTTTATAACATGAATAAATTTATTATTATATTGGTAATTTGAATAATGATGATGATGAATTTTGGGTGGATCAGGGGGAGCAATTGCGGCGGGCATTAGCGGAGAAGAGGCAGAGACATTATCGGACGCTGCTAAGAGTAGCGGAGGAATCGGTGTTGCGGAGGCTGAGGGAGAAGGAAGCGGAGGTGGAGACAGCCACGCGCCGCAACGCGGAGTTGGAGGCACGCGCGGCGCAGCTTAGCGTGGAGGCGCAGCTTTGGCAGGCCAAGGCCAAGGCGCAGGAAGCGACGGCGGCGGCGTTGCAGGATCAGCTGCACCAGGCTATGATGAGCAGCGGCGGCGGTGACGACGGTGGTGGGGGAGGGCTATCGTGCGCTGGGGGAGAAGCGGAGGATGCTGAGTCAGCGTACGTTGACCCGGAGCGAGTGGGTCCCACTCCGAAATGTAGAGGGTGTGCGAAACGGGTGGCTTCGGTGGTGGTGTTGCCGTGTCGCCATCTATGCATCTGCGCCGAATGCGACGGGCATTTTCGGGCGTGCCCTGTTTGCCTCACCGTTAAAAATTCAACGGTTGAAGTCTATCTATCTTAGTGCCAATTCACATGTCTGCCCATCACAGTAAAAGAAAAATAGATTAAAATGAAAAAAAAAAAAATACTCATTAAATAATAATAAAAAAATACTTTCTCTCTCTCTGGTCTCCCTATCTTTTCAATGAATGGAAATGGAAGGAGGAATCTTTTTTTTGTTGTTGTTGTACATGATGGTGAGAAAACTGAGAAGGTTGGGTAATTTGGCCTTGAGACTCAATGTTCTTTTCTTTTCTTTTTTAGTTTTCAATCCTCCTTACATTTTCTCGGTGATGTACATGGATGTCCATATGGGTAGTGGCTTCTTTTTTTTTTTTTTTTTTTTGGATATTTCTCTCTTTTAGAAATTGATATTTATTATATTCTTTCTTGGATAAATACTTGACTGGGATTTCCAAATTCAGGGTGTCATCAATGTGTTGTTGTCTCCATTTAGATGTCAGAATCTTGCATAATTTCGAAAAGTCTTGTTAATTTGGCATCCTTACGAATATGATACTAATTGCACATTGATTTAATAGCTTTTCATTGCTCTGGCGAGTGGTTTTTTTAATTTTCAATTCGAGTATATGTAATTATGTAGTAGTATATGCTTAATTTGCAAAACATTTTTTTTCTTTGAAAAGTATACTATGTTCAGGTTCCACGCACTGTATTATAGGGGGCATATAAGTGGATAATAGTAGGAGATGGTTTCGGTTATGGGAACCATTTGATTTTTGATCGGACTCAAATAGCTGTCTACATTTCATGTGCTCCACTCTCGGGTGGAAATAGTGCAGTGCACATTAAATATCTTTTTGTCATATTTTTCTTAATTCTCTTCCGATCATCATCTTTTTATAGATTATAAGTATCAATAATTATTTTTTAAAAGATTAAACTTAAATAATATTTAATTTAATCTTAATTTTAACACATTAATCATTTGATTATCTTTTTTTCACTTTAAATATATAGATTTTGAATTTTAATCTTTCATTTTATAATTTATGTTATAAAGATAGAGTATCAGAAGTATGTTTTTTAATGTTTATTTAAAATGCATTGAAAATAATATATAATGTTATTATTGAAAATTGCTAACAGATGTACTTTAAATAACCGAAATGGAATACTGCTTAGTAGATTAATAGAATAAAAAAAATATGAATAATAAATTAAAATTAAGATGGTTTTCCATACTTTTAGTTGTCATCCACTATCTCTTACTATCATCAATCAATTCAAGTTAATAAATTTATCTAAAACAGTACTATTATGGATGAATAACAATAAAAATAAATAGTGCATAAACTATTCTCTTTATATCATGAGACCCTTATAGTGGTACAATAATTGTATAAAAAATTTCATTACATATAACCAAAATAAAGAGGAAAAAGTCTGAACGTGAAAAGGATGTTGCAGAAGGACAGAAGAAGAGGCGTGATATTTTAAGATTTGGCTCTTAGATTTACTTTAAAGAGAAAAATAAGTGATTTTAAAAAATCAAGATTACTTTCAAATAGTTTAACGGTCATAAAGTTAATACTATTTACTTGTCGTTTAGCGTAGGAAACCTGGGTGGCTATCAAGACAATAACTTCAGCAGAAAAGCCCAAAGTACATTATAAAGGCCCATATGGGTTTTGAGAACATTTCCAGGAAATGTTGGCCCCATCCCGATTTTTTATTTCTTGTTTTCGTCTGTGCTTTTCTTTTCAAATCTTCCTAAAATGGTAATTTTAAGAATACAGTAAATAGTCGTACATAACTACACACACAATTTGATCTCAGAAAAATATATCTAATAGATTTAAAATATCTTGATAAAAAAAAAAAGATTCGAAATATCTTTAATTGCCAACTAACACTATTTATAAATATATTTACCTTTTGCAGTATATAATGACTAATTACCTGCCTTTCCCTTTTTCTCGCTTTTACCGAAAACCAACCTTTCAATTAAAGCAAATTATAGTCGTGCACGCATAGACACGGGGACTGGTAAGTCATTACAAACAGAGGCAGTTCAAGTGATTTAATATCCATAAAATTGACCATCTTTCATGCCTTGATTCTCTTTAGCATAGATGATCTAAAATCACTATTATCCAAGCATTTAGCGAATCCATGTAGTCCAAAGTCAATAGGAAGAAAACAAAATCACCCCTTTGTTTCAACTTCCAAGATTAAAAAAAAAAAATTAGATCTTGAAAATCAAATTAAAAACATCATCTTGTGCTCAGTATGAAAGGAAAACGAAAGAATCAAGAATCAAAGAAAAAATATATTCTACTAGTATTATCGGGCCAAACAAGAGAAATGGACAAGCCTCAGCATCTCATTTGATGTGGAGTCTAGTTAATTAATCAAATAAAGACACTGATTATGAATTTAATGATAGAAACTTTTTATTGAAAATTAATTTGAGAATGTATTAAAAATTATAATTATAAAGGTACATTATAGCCTTTAACGAAAGCTTTATATTTATAATTTCTTAGTTCTTAAGCTGCTGATTAGTATTTGTTTAATCAATTATCAAAGATATGGAACTCAAATTGAATACGAATTGGTATATATTCAGAGAAGCATAGGGGATTCACTATTATAAGAAGACTCTAGATGCAATACGTGGTCAAAAACAGATTGGATCTCACTCTCAGGTCTATCTATTTTGTTTTGCTATTATATTATTCCTACTAACTGATAATACCGAGTGGTTATGGGACTGACTCGTATGGATATCATGTACACAGGCACCATTATCAAATTATCACCACATGTGATCACGCTCCACTTTGTCCACGTTGCTTCCCTCAAATTAATATATCAACATTGCTAATTATTGCTATCGGAGTAATATTATATATTTTTAGTAGTATTTAGAAAATAATAATAATTTTCTTTATTTAATAAATGAGAAAATTTGAAAGAAAACTAAAATTATTATTTTCCTTAACACTAATACTCGAGAAATTAAAAGAGTTTTTTTTTTGTTAAAAATGTTTAATTTAATTATAATGATACATCTTGTCCATAATTTTTACTGAAATTTATTTATTTATCTATTGTTTTCATTTTATTTATCTGAAAAGAATTATCAATTCTATGTAAATGTGATTTCCAACTACATGAGAAGAAACAAAACCAATGTAATTAGTTTGAAACGGGAAAACAAAATAACGGAAGATGGGAAATAATTACATCAAGATGGTTTGGTTTCGGTGAGAGTACGTAACATGAAAATTTGTTGGTTGTGGGTAAGAGGTTTACAGATCAAACAAGTTTGCGTTGTCATGAATATATATTATGGATGGATGCAATGTCAGATGACAGATTCCTACCATTTCATTCAATGAGGATCATGATTTGCTTTTGTAAAATTTAATTCGTGATTGATATTGATGATTGCATTCAAATTAATCTTAATCAGTGAACCTTATTAAAGCTTGTCAGAATTTTCCTGTGAGTGAGTGAATAAATAAATGGTACACTTGTATGCTTATCCAGAAGGTGGGGTATAATAGATAGTAGTAGCAAGAAACTACTAAGTAAGTTATTAATAAAATAAACTATAACGACTCAATAAGGTCGATGCTTTTCACGGGGTGGACTAATTAACTAAAGGAAGTAAACCAATATTATTGATATTCACATATGCAATTTTCTTGCCAGGTGAGATCGAATGCATGCTGCATTATCTCACTAATAGTTGGTGGGTGTGGCTCTCTACTCAGGAGGGATCTTGTTGGTGGAAATCTTACGCGTAGTTGGTTTTTTGGGGTTCTATAAGTGTATAACCCTTCCTGTAATTCGAAAGAGAGAAAAAAAAAAGTAGTTTAATATAACATTAATTGGGACGTCTCATTACTATATGAATAGATGGAAGAAAAAAAACTAAGGACGTGGCAAACTTCGCATTTGGCAGGTACAATTTGTGCACGAATGTGATAAATCCAAAATCATGTTTGTTTTTATTTTAACAGCCAAAGTTATAAGTTCATATTTTAGTTTTTAAAATTATGGTTAATTTTTAATTAATTACATAAGATGAAAACTTTTCATAAAATTCTATTAACAATTATAAGTTATTAAATATTTACATCTCACAATGATGAAATGTTTATTTGAAAGTGTATCAATATTTAAATCATAAAAATAAAATTTTCTTTTTATGGGAGTTTAATTTTCAAATAAAAGCATATTAATTATAGGGGTAATACTGATTGCACACGAGGTTAGTTATATGAAATTTTATATTAATATTTAAATCACAAGATAAATAATATCAAAATGAATAGGGAGATGAAAATTTTACATAAAAAGAGAATTCATATCCCCGTTATGTTGATAATCATACGAAGATTTAAAACTTTGCATAAATATAAATTAATATTTAAATTATATGAGCCAGTATTTA
>PYAF01000142.1:1022725-1035344 GCA_007407185.1 Glycine tomentella | reverse complement strand
TCTAATCAGTCATCACCCATGATGGTCCCATCCCATGGTTACACTGTGCTTGACACTAATTTGGTAAAGATCACAAGCATTGGTCACAATTGGCTGGTAAAGAAGGTTAGAAATATCCAATTATACAACTGCAATATTAAATTGACACAAACTTCATAACAGTCACCACGTTACTCATCACCAAAGAAAATTAACTTAACGCGGTAAATAAAAGCTAATGATAATTAATTGTTGCATACACAAGCATGAAGCATACAAGATCGTTTAAAAAAATAAAAGTGTAGTTTGTAGTTGCGGTTGGTTTTCAGATTCTCGCTGTTATAACTTAAGGACAGAGCACCATGCATTAGCACCAATGTACCATAAGTCTAATATATTAGGTGGGGAAATCACGACTTAAGTATATACTATTATCATATTAAGTTTCTTATTCTAATTAATGTGAAACTCTTAATATTGCTAACTGCCTTAAGAGCTGGCATCCACTACGACTTCACTCTATGATACTAACTTAGTGGTAGCTCTTTTCTTTTACATCAGGCTTAGTATCAATATTTCATATTTTGCACCTTAATCCAATCTTTAGATAACCTAACTCACAATGAAAGAGTCACATCTATCAACTAATTCATTAAGTTTCATTCTGAGACTCACATCTAATACTCTCCTCATTTGGGGGGTGAGGGGTTGTGTAATTTCTAGGAGTCATAAACTAATTAATGTTCTTGCTAACAAAAGAGTCCTTATCGTCATAATATCAATTTTCTAGCAACTGCTAATGAGTATGATTTTCATGTTTTGTTCCTTCAAAAAGACTTGTGCAGTAAGCATTTATGACTGAAGGAGGAAGTGAAGTTAATTTAGCAAGTCAAATATCAGGGTCAGTGGTGTGGGTGCCCTTGTTTCAGACGGCAAGAGAAGAGGATATGTGTTTAGAGAAGACAGTGACAGTGTCTTGAATGGCATGTTGACATTTAATAGCATGTTCAGGTCTGTTGGTAACGGATTCTGGTGCCCTCTCTTGTCATTTACTCTAAATAGTACACCATGCAATGTAACAGAAGATAGAGTTAGAGATATAAGGTTGGTTTAATGGGGTGAAAGAAGTGAGCAAAAATTGTGAATTTGAATTGTCCACTAACAATACTAACAATAAACATTTGTGGATAAAAAAAAAAAAAGAATAGAGTCTCACGCGGTAATGGTTCACATCTAATGTTTAATAGTGCACCATGCACGGCAACACAACAAATAATATTGAACACTCTCATTGAGGGTTGAATATTTCAGTGACAAAAACACACTACTAATTGCAATACTTGAAGTATGCAGCTGAAAATCTGTATGAAAAAGGGCCCCTTGATATGAATGTGTCAAAGTCGGTGGCGGTGGGTAAACAAGATTTGTAAAATCACAATGATACACATGTGTCTGGTCTGATTAAATAACATGGTACATTTGCCACAGTTGTGACTAGGAGTTGAGTTGTAAAGCACAAAGATTGTTAGGGGTAGGAAGCGAAAAGAATAACGATAATGGTTGACACGATTAAACTTGTAAGGTTGAAGTGTACAAGTTAAAAGAAATATCAAAATTTAGCTGTAAATAGCAATTGGCATAGTACAGTACAGCTTTTGTTTGCTTTCTTACTTGTTAGCTGTACATTTTGGTGTATAAATAGTATCTTCTTTTATGAGCATTTGCCGACCAATTTGTAGAGAAGACAATTTTGAAGTGTTATCTATCAAAGCAGGAGAAATTTCATGATCCGTATCTTTTGATAGGTAAGATAACACCTATTCAGAGACATTGAAATTCACGAGTCATAGAATCATGGCTCATGAATTGTGTGCAACAGTGAATCAGCGATCCAAGACGGAATAGGAACTATAGATGTGAAGTTATGAATCTCTCCCTTAAAATTTATTAAACTAAATGTCGAATCATTTGTGATGCAGTTATTTTCATAATTATGGACGATCTTCATGATCGAGATTGATAAATATGACGCCTGATCCCTCTCTAGTCCAAAGTTACACTTACAGCACATATACAAAGGAGTATACTACTTATATGACCTTTTTTATGATATCATTTTGCAACATTATTTTTATATATAAAATTTTCAAATATGTATCTTCAAAATTTGACTCTGAACCCGAAAAGTTATTAAGTAATTTAGGAATACTGCATATCTATGGTCTTAACTAATTTAGGATTAGTTGACTACAGTAATAAGGATCATCATAGTCTTAAACTACTTAATAATTTTTCCAATCCATTCTTAAGTAACGGATAAAAATGGAAAAAGTTATTTTGTATTTGACCAATTTCATTATCATGTTTAATTTAGCCTTCTATATATTTATGATATTAATTCTTTAAAGATTGAAAGGCGCTTGAATTTAATTTATTGTATAGTTACATTAAATATTCTGAAGTAGAGTCTTGCCTCTACCAAAAAGGCACAAGAATAATTTTTATCTTCTAAATTACAGCAGTATATTTGCTAAATATTTTTTGCTTTATTTATTAATATTTTTTAATTTATATTGATATTATTGAATTTAGTTTAAGTAAAATACTTTCTATCTTCTAAAAATATTATTGAACAACAATGCACAAGTATCCTTTGTGTTAAATTTTTTCAAAAAAATAAACACATCTATTGTGTATAATTTCATAATAAATAACAAAAATTATTTTCGTCGTGTATGGTAAATTCACACCTCTTAACATAATAGAAAAAAGTTTTCATTGAGTATGTACGATGTATCACTCCTGGAAATGACTTTTTGTTAAGGGTATTTATGTCAAAAAATTAAAGTTGGGTTTTTTTATGCAAAAAGTTGGGGGTTAACTTGGACAAAAATGAGATGGGAATAACAAAGTCCAATGGATCACCCTTAAATGACAATTTCTCGCAGGGGGATTTTTTTTGCTACATCAAACAAATTTCTTCATGTACCCATAAAAGATAGCGAAAAATTGAAAATGCTCTTCCTTGAGATTTTTATAGATTGATCAATCTGTATGGGCTTATTGATGAATTCGTAATATACAGATTTGCTAATCCATAATCCCATACAAATTGCCAAATCCATAAGAATTTTACGAATTGCGAATTTGTAAGAACCTTACAGATTGTGGATCACCTCACCGACCTCATCGACGCCATCAATGGCCAAATCAAGGAGGGGATTGTGGTCAAGGATGGAGAGGGGGATGCCGAGGTCGAGGACGAAGTGGGAAGTGGCAGTGGAGCCGATGTCGAGGCCGAGGACCATGTCGCTCTTCACGGACTCCACAGCTTTGTTGGTGGCGAGTCTCTTGAGGGTGATGGAGCGGAGATAAGGCACATGGCAGCATTTGGTGTGCGGATGAGAGAGATAGAGATGGGGGAGAAGAGAGCAAGTGTCGCGGAGGGAGATGGAGGGGAGGGAGAGAAGGGCAAAGACGACTTGGAGGGAGGTGGTCTAGGCGTGGCTGCGACGATGGGGGACGGATACGGATTGGCTGATCCGTATGGGCCAATCCATATGAACCTTGCAGAAGGGTATTTTCGATTTTTTGTTTTACTGTTGGGTGTATTGGAAATTTCGCTAGTGTAGGAAGAAAAATCCTTCTCGCAATAGTTAATTTCATGGGTCAGGCTCTCACACTGGGCTTCTTTAATTTCATACACAAGTACAAATTTTCTTCCTACACCATTTAAAAATTAAATCCACCTAGTAATAATAATGAAAACCAAAATTACCTTTATGTGAGATTCATACAAATTGTTAATCCGTAAGATTCATACGGATTGTCAATCTATAAGATCCTTTTGCTTGTGTTAGAAAATAATAAATGTTGCAATATATAACACTAAAATTTATAATGTATATTTAATACATATATAAGTTTACATAACAAATTTTATGACAATTAATTTTGATCTAATAATGTAGTTTTTTTACATATATAAATTTTAAATAAAAATAATAGGTTTAATAAAAATTTATATATGTAAAAATACATTATTAGATCAAAATTAATAATGTAAACTTATATGTGTATTAAATATACAATATAAATTTTAGTGTTATATATGGCTACATTAATTATTTTTAACATAAATGACCTATTAACTCAATGGCCAAAGCATTGTGTTAATAATGTGAGAGTTGCATGTTCAAGACTTACATATGTCATTACTATTAAAATATTTCGTTTTTTAATTGGTACTACCTATATCAACAAAATGCATATATTTTTCTATAATTTATCACTTAAAAACTTCATAATTAAATGTGTTTAGTTAGGAGTAATTATGAGATGTGTGATCTTTTAAAAAGTTTTCTGAAAAACTTATAAGTGAGAATAAAACACGTTAAAAAATTTTGTGTTAGTACGTGGGATGAATCATTTGTCTTAAAAGCAGACAAAATTGTTTTCAAAGTTTTGAAAAAGAATTACTTAGGGATGATTCTGAATGGTCGCATATCCCACATACTTACCACCTAAAAGACTTTTGGAATAAAAAATAAGAGAAAAAAACCCTATGCGGGGTATTTTGATGTAGAAACCTTTTTTTTTTTTTATGGTATTCATCTAGAAACCTTGTGTTGGTGACATTGAGATTCTCGAAAGTGTCTAAATTAATATTAATGCACATGCTACTATTTTTTTATTTTTGGTTTCCATAACGTACAATAAAAAAAATCCACACAATTATGTATTAAAATTTTCATAAACACGTATTTTTAACTAAACTTTAGAAAGGAAACAAATCACGCACTCTCTAAAATTTTTACTTGTTAATTAAATTTTATTTAAAAAAATTTGAGGAAAGTTTCAAAGCTCCAAAACAGTTATGCACCCATCATGATATTTTTTTTTTCTTTTTCAAACGTTGTATATTTTGAATGACTCAAGGTAAATATATCGATCTTGTTGGTAAATGTTTTAAAGATATCTAATTAGATATATCGAAGGGAAAAAATCTAATTAGGATCGGTTTAGTGACAGAAACTTCGATAGTTATATAAAAATTTAGGTTAAAACTTCAAATCTTATTGTTGGCATTGCATTAAATATTTCATTTTCAGTATAATACATACTTTTTTCGTAAACATTTTATGTTTTGATTTCTTTAATCGGTCTTAGCAACTTTTCCTATAAGTATCAGATTGGCCATATTCATGATTATGTTTTCCACCTTAATTAGGAACAGCTTAGTGCCCGTGGCTTTCCCCTCCTTTTGGAAATGGTTTTGGGATCCAACTGTATAGAATAGTAAAAGTTCCAGTTGTGATTTGGTCGTTGTCACTTGTGTCTTGTGACATGAGGCTGTCAGCCATATGCGATTCTTCTTCTCATGATTTCCAATAAACTACCACTAAAGAATACTACAAGGTAAAGTGTGCAGGAACAGAAAAAGGAAGACAAAAGACGGAAAGCCTATATTGATTTAGCTTTAATTGCTTTGCCTTTGTCCGTTAATGAACTTTTCATAGTGCAATTTTTAATAATTAATAATAATTGCTCTAACTCAAATGAGTGTCGCTCTTTAATTTTGTAAGAATCTAACAAAATATTTTAATGGGGTGGTAGCCAAAGATTTGCCGTTCAAGATTATCACTAATTATATGTGCTGTAATTTGTATCCGTTCAAGAGGATTACCGGGGATGGCACGTCATTGGTTTCGTGTAAACATGTGGCCCTCTCCAAACTGCTATATAATCTGATTCTTTTTCATGCTTTCTTTATCTAGTTATTGATTCGAGCATATAAAAAATTAAAACCTTTCAAAAGATTTTTATAGTATTTTCTAATACAATTTAAGATAGTTTTTGACAAAAACTTTATTTATTAACCTTTTAATTATAATCTTTCTTAAAATCAACCCCTCGAGTTGTGTTTTACTGTTTTTTCCTCATCTGCCTGTCCTCTTCTACAACTATCAAGGAAGGACCCCATCTTTATAATTCCTCCATTTAAATCATAGATTTTATCCTCTTTTTTTTTCATATTTTGTTCTGTCTGGATCCGTGATGTAAACTGTTCGACTTTACATTAATTCCCAAATATGAATATCACTATATAGTTTCTTCCAACACTTGTTTCGCCAATAATTGAGTACTGATAAGAAACTACGAAGGCATAATCAACACTTTCCTAGTATATTCACTAGCCCAAGTGGATGGACTAAATACAGCATCTTCGTAAAGTAGCTTTATGATCTCCTTATCGAGTTCGTCTATATTAATTTATATTATAAATATTTGTAATATTCAAGAAATATTATTTATTAAATCAACTAATTTACTTATTCTAATGACTTAAAATTACTTTCCCACAATAGAATACATGATCAAGTATCCCACTGTAACCTTCTTCTTTTTTTTTTACTTAAATATTTGTTTGCTTCATCCAATTTCATTACTCAAATTTAGCTTTCATGATTTTTCAATGGTTTAAATCAACTATTTTATTAAAAAAATCATTAATTAATGAAAATATAAACGAAAAGTGTTACACTTAACGTAGTTATTGTAGAGCATTTGAAACAATCATTCATGCACATATATTGTGTAACTCACATACACCACATATTGTATTGCTGAAATGATTGTTTTTAATAAATATTATTTGTTTATAAAAATATATATAATGTTATTATTTGTCTTCTAATTCTCCTGATGAAAATTGTGTATTTTATATTTTCCTGAGAATAAAAGTACTTTTCTACAATAATTAGTTCTCCGTATTAGATATGACAATTAACTTTGAATTATTTTATTATAAGTTGATCAAGGGATCAACCGTGCAAGTATTCACATTGTTTTTAAACCAGTGTATTATAATGTCATTCATCACCAAGATGTGGTCCGAACTCTCCCTCGATAATTGTTCTGTAATTTTCATTGGCTAGAATTTAGATTCGACGTCTTCAACTTCAATCAATCAAAGCATTTTACAATCTTAAATTTTTATGATGGTTTATAATTAAATAATAATATAAAATATCTTTATATATATATGTTTTAATTAGGATTATAATATAATATAATTTTAAAAATAATTTTATTATATACTAGTATAATAGTTTATCATTAGATAAACAATATAAAATACCTTTATATTATTATATAAACCAATGTTGTCAAGATCGCGAGGTAACTCGCTAACTCGTACGATTGTATGATTTTTACACCCATGCTCGAGCTAACTCGCCGGGAGGATCGCCAGGTTATGGGATCGTCGTCGGATCGCGAGTTGGCTCATTATGCGGAGGGATCAACGACCCGTGCCGATCCTTATTGAAGAAAAAAAAAACCCCAAATCGAGGGTTGGGTTTGTTGAACCCATCAGCCCAAATCCACTTACCTTTAATACGATTAGGTCGACGCATGAATCTCCCATCCTCTCAGTCCGTTTGTGCCGCTTCCGGCTTCTCTACCGCAGTACCGCTTCTCGCCGCTGCGCCGCTTCTCGCCGCCGCCTCTCATCTCATCGTGCTCGTCTCTGGTCACCTCTACCGCAGCACAACGTCGGCGCCGCCTCTCATCTCAGCTCCTCGTCGTCGCTGGTGAGTGAGCTTTTTCTTCCTTTCTCCGCCTTTCATCTTAGCTCCTCTTTTCCTCTCAATCTCTCGTTCTTGCGCGTGTGTGACCGACCGTTGTTTCTTTTGTTTTATTTTATATTACTTCTGTTTTATTTTATACTACTTCTGTTAATTAAAGTATGATTATAATATAATTATAATATAAGTATATATACTACTACTGATGATTAAAAAATATTAGTTTTTAAAAATTATTATTTTTTACTTACTACTGATAATTAAAAAATATTATTTTTTAAATATAAGTATAATAAATACTATTTATTTTAACCTTAACTTATATTCACAGTATCAGTTTATCAAATTTATCTATGTATCTAATCTTAACAAGTAAAGTTTTTTTCAGTAGTGATGTTAGTGAATTTCACTCATAATTTAACTCTTTTTAAATAAACTAAGATAAGATTAGATAATATTACTTCCCTTCTCTTATCTGTTATTTTTTAAATATAAGTATAATAATATTAATACTACTTCCCTTCTATTATTTGTTTAGTATTTTGAAGGGAAAAAAAATGGCAAGTGGAACGAAGCATAATAGTGATGGTCCGACTGCTTCTGAAAGTGCAAGGAGCAGTGGAACTGGAAGTGGTATTGGATCAAGGACTGATATTGCATGGAACTATTGTGTTTCAATTGATGGAAATGCTAGAAAACTGAAGTGCAAATATTGTGAGAAGGTATTTACGGGAGGAATTTATCGAATGAAGCATCATTTAGCAGGAACTTCAAAGGATGTTGGAGCATGTAGGGTTGTTCCTGATGATGTGAAGAAATTAATGTGGGATGTTGTTTCTCAGTTGCAGCAAAATCTGATTAAAAAGTCGCAATTCAAAGAATATGAAAGTGTGGTTGAATCAGATGAGGTTGGAAAAAGAAAAAGAGAAGATGTTGATAGTGCAGGAAATGTTTTCAAGAAAAGGGGAATCAGCTCTCAGTCTACTATAAATAACATTTTCAAGAAGAACTTGAGGGAGGATGCATGTGAAGAAATTGTCAAATTTTTTTTTAACAATGCTATACCTTTTAATATAACAAAGAGTGAAGAGTTCAAGAAGATGTTTGAATTAGTTGCAAAACATGGTCCGGGATTTAAGCCACCATCCTACCATGAGATGAGGGTTAAATATTTGAAGCAGCAAGTTGAAAAGACCAATCAGAATTTGGAGGAACATAGAAGATATTGGAAGAAAACGGGGTGCACTATAATGACTGACGGATGGACCGATAGGAGGAGGAGGACTATTCTTAACTTTATGGTAAATAGTCCTAAGGGAATTGTATTTTTGAAGTCTATTGATGCTTCTGACATATGTAAGACAGCTGATAGAATTTTCAAGATGATGGATGATATTGTTGAGGAGGTAGGAGAAGAGAATGTCATCAAAATTGTAACTGACAATGCAGCCAATTACAGGGCTGCTGGAGATTTGTTGATGCAGAAGAGAAAGAAGTTATATTGGACACCTTGTGCAGCTCACTGCATTGATCTAATGTTGGAAGATTTTGAGAAGAAAATTCCACTCCATCAAGAGACAATTGCGAGTGGTAAAAAAATTACAACCTATATCTATTCAAGAACTTGTCTTGTTTCCTTATTGCATACATTACTAAGGGAACTGATTTGATTAGACCAGCCACTACTCGTTTTGCCACTTCTTATCTAACTTTGGGATGTTTGCACGAGAATAAGAGATCACTTATTAGGATGTTCACATAAAAGGAATGGCAATCTAGTCAATTTGTACAGACTAAGGATGGGATGCTTGTGGAAAATTTGATCACTGATAAGACATTTTGGAATAATGTCTTAAATTGCATGAGGGGTGCTTTTCCCCTAATTAAGGTGTTGCGCATGGTGGATTCAGATGAAAAGCCAGCCATGAGATTCATTTATGAAGAAATGGACACTGCCAAAGAGAAGATACAAAGTCTTTTCAACGGGGTTACTAAGAGGTAATTAATTAATTATCTTCTACTTGTTCAATTTTTTGATTTATATTATTATAGACTGTTTGAAAATTTATTTATTTTTTTCCATTCTTAGTTACACTCCCCTTTGGGAAATCATTGATGAAAGATGGGATAGGCAATTGCATCGGCCTTTGCATGTTGCAGGCTACTATCTTAACCCCATGTTGCACTATAGTCTTGAATTTAAAGTTGATTATGAAGTGAAACGTGGAATGTATGACTGTTTAGATAAGATGGTTGGAGACCTTGATGAGATATCCATGATTGATGCTCAAATTGAGAATTTCAAAAGCAAATCTAAGTTTTTTGGTAGTCCAATAGCTCAACGTGTACTCAAAACAAAAACTCCAGCACAATGGTGGGAGTCCTATGGTGATGAACATCCAGAATTGCAAAGATTTGCTATTCGAGTATTGAGTTTAACATGTAGTTCATCCGGTTGTGAGTGTAACTGGAGTGCCTTTGAGAGAGTAAGAATTTTAATTTATGAAATTCATTTTATAATTATTTACCTATACTTAGTACCTATTATTTGTTAATGGATTTTATAATTATTTAGGTTCACACCAAGAAGAGAAATCGTTTACACCAAAAGACAATGAATGATGTGGTGTTTGTCATGGCTAATTCAAGATTGAACAAGAAGAAGGATGTTAGAAAAGGGAAGGTTTATAACATTGATGATCTTTCTTCTGATGATGAATGGATTGTGGAGGACAATGAGGCAAATTCAGATTTGGATCCTATAGATGAACACGTTTTAGTTCAAGCGGGAGAAAATGCTAGTGGTGGTGGTGAACCCATAGATGATTTGGAGGTTCCTCCAATTGTTGATGATGCAGATGGAGGAGATGCAATTAATGAGGATGAAGATCATATGGAGAATGACTATCCTGATTTTAATTTGAATGATCTCCTAGACTAGTGTGATTGTATTAAGTAATTATGAACTTATTATGACTTTTATGAGTTTATGTTATGACTTGTGAACTTATTTGGAGCTATGTGTTTGGATCTTAATCTTTATGATTTATTATGAGTTATAAGTTGTTTTTCTTGTCTATGTTATTTTTTATGTATATACATGTGTATAAATATAATTTTACATATACACGTAATTCTTACGATCCGAGTTACGATCATCGAGTTACGATCTGTTACCCCCCTTCTAATTCCCTTCCGATCCTCGAGTTTGACAACATTGATATAAACTATGATTTATTTTTCAATGAATCAATCATATATATATTTTAGTGGTAAAATTAGAAGAAAAATTTAAAATAAAAAGATACCATAAAAGTGTGTTCGGTAGAGGGAGAAAACAAAATGATGAATCTCCTATTTATTATATTTTATTTTAATTTAAACATTTTTTTGTTTATATCATTTGATCCAAACACACCAGTTCCTATTTTATTTTCTTTCAGTCAAATAGATAAATTTAGAAATGTTATTTTTTTTTCTTTTGATACAAAGTCAACACAAGGCAACAAAAGAACTTAAAATTGAAAGTTCAGCAAACGCAAACTGCAAAAAGCAAGAGAATAAGATGCAAGATCCGACGGTGACATGAGCGAGTCAACTAGTCAATGGGGTTGGGCCAAACCAAAATATTCCGCGTAGCAGAGGATTACCACCGGCGTCTCTGTTTCTGATTTGCCCAATAAGGGAATCAGAGGAGCGGGAATTAGGAGCAACAAGCAAGAAAAAGTTGCATCTGTCCGTTGAGACCACGTGGCAGAAAATCAACAGTGACGAGTGCCAGCATTAGCCACGTGTCATACACGTGTTGAAACGGTAGCAGCGGGTGGGTGAGCCGTGTCGAAGGCTCAAAGGGGAACACTGAACACTGAACACCAGTCTTTGGGAAAAGCAGGTCTGTTTTTTTCTTCTAAACACTAGTAATTTTCGCGAGAAAAATTATATACAAAACTCTTTTATTTAACACATGTGGATATTTAAAATTTGAATTTAAATTTAATATTTAATTAAAATGAAATAATTTATAACAATTTGATTTGTTAATCTCGTATCAATTGATTTGTTTGATGTATCATGTATGTGAAGTCTGTTGATTTCATTTCATGAGTCCATTTGAGCATATAATAATAATGGTAAACAAACCCCGAAAAGGGAGCATCGAAACCATTTAAAAAGTAAGCCACGCCATCATATGATTATGGTGTCAGAGTTGGTGGGGCCAACGTGCTTCGAGGTTAGCGAAACGGGGCCCGTTTTGGTTTGTGGAGGAAAACGACGAAAGAATCTGGGAAAAAGTTAAGGGCATTGGTGACGTTGGGGAACTGGAGTGAGAAGCAAGATTCAGAGAAAAAGTGGAACCGTGGGTTTTGATTTTGTTTTTGGTTTCGGTTTCTGAGCGGGAAAAAAGAGTCGCGATGCACGTCCAATTGGGCAGTTCGCTGGTTTCACATTTCTGACTCGCACTCAAGGCGCGTGCGTCCCAACACTTCTGTGTCTTCTCATAAATTTGCACCAATTTCGGAATTTTTGTTTAGTGGACACTAATTTGAGATTTACACACAACACAAAAGTCTATATTTACCTAAAAAAATAATATACATGTCTAATTTCTGAGCATTGACATTGTCGAAGAAAGTTCAACTTGATCATTGCCGCTGAGTAACCTGTACAGTTGTTAGAAGTAACATGCATTGATATTTAAGAATTTTTAATAATTGCTATACTAACTGTGTAAAGGCGTATGGTACTCTACCAAAATATAAAAAAAGTAACTCTACCAAAAAAATTGTATAAGGTACGATCATCAAATAAGTTTTTTTTTTAAAGCTTTTTACTGCTCCATTCCAACTAAAACAATGATAATTTAGTTTTTCTTTTCATAATTATTGATATTTTACGGATTTTTAGTTTTATTAATTTTTTTCACATAAGATATTTTGAAAATAAAGAAGTTTGGACTAAAGATAGTTACATAAAGATAATTTCTAAACTTTTTGAAAATAAGAAATAATTTATATGAATATTGAATGGTAAATAATTAATTTCATACTGCT
>PYAF01000142.1:974877-1014155 GCA_007407185.1 Glycine tomentella | reverse complement strand
ATATAAATATTATGAAAACAATAAAAAAAATGTTGAATTACTTTAATAAACTTATCGTATTAAAAAATACTCCAAAAAATTAACTACCTTCAAAAGAACAATCGATTATAATTTAATAGAAAACCTGGATGAAATATTTAAGATGTCACTGTGTAATTTGCTATAATTGACCTGCAAAATACAATTATAAACAAAGGGCAATATAATATGCAATTTAAATAATTTCACTTGGATTATATGGTTTTTGTTCTAATTAAGGCTGACATGAGTTTCATATTTTTCAAAGTAAATATGTCTAACTAAGTAGTTATTTCGTCACTAATTATAAATTTGTTTTTAGAAATTTATTTGTTATTTTTATAATATTTTTTTAATTTTTAGATGTATTAATTATTTTTTTCTTGTATATCCTTATTTAATAAATCTCTCTTTAAACATTAATAAAAATAATTAAATGGATAAATAAATAATTTTAGAATAATAGTATAAATAGTTGATATATTTAATGTGATTAGTTATTTTTTAAGGAATATGAATTAATTTAAAGAGTTTTATAATTAAAGATATAATGAGTAATGTATTAACTAACTATTAGAGAGAAACATTAATAATAAACATAATTTAATTTTTATCAATTTAAGATAAATTTGTTGTTATGAATAAAATTAATTAATTATTTTAATTTTATTGAATTAGATATTGATCTCTAAGAACAAAATGAATATATAATTTTTTATTATCCACGTTGCAAGGTGCTGGCTGACTTGCGCTGTCAGCAATGGCAGATCAGGCCACGAAGTCATTTAATTGCATACTTGAAGGGCAAGTGTGCCACACCCAACGCCAACCGCATCCCGATATTGGCAAATGTGTAGATTAATAACATGATAAAAATGCTTTTAACATACTCTTTTAAGTTTATTACTACTACTATTTTATTATTAATTAAAATTAGTTAAAGATTAGTAAAGAATTAGGAAAAAAACTTATACAGTAGTATTGAATAGGATAAAATTTAAAAATATAATTTTTGTTAAATTTTAGTATTTTTAATTAATAATAAAAAATGTTATGTTGGGAATATATTGATAACACTTCTTTAATAAAATCGATAATTTTTCACGGTTTCCGCTGCTGTCTGTCTACAATACTACCCTTCTAAACAGCCACGTTGGTGGACACGTGATCAGTTTTGCACGTGGTCAACTCTCATGGTTGAATAATAATAGTATAATATTATTAGTTTATAGTATACTTATAAAATATATGAATCTGCTATTGTTGGAGAACCTTACAGAGCAAGGATAGTAGCAGCATTTTTTATTTTATCTTTATTTATATATTTTTGGGGCCAAAGCGACAACAACGTGACCTTCAAGTTCCGAATCACTCATTCCGTGAGAAGTTTTTGTATCCTCTTTTTTTTTTTTTTTTTTTTTTCTTATCGCCGTCGTCGGCGTTTTCGTCTTTCGTAACCGCCGCGATCGTCGTCGTCGTCGTGCGGTGTATATGATCACTCCGCCACAAGATGCTGGAGGATCAGGTGGCGTACCTCTTGCAGAGGTATCTTGGCAACTATGTGAGAGGGCTCAGCAAAGAAGCTCTCAAAATCAGTGTCTGGAAAGGTTCTCAAAATCCTAACTCCTACTCTTCTTATTTATTCTTCCTCGTTTTCTTAATCACTTTCTGAAACGTTGAAATGCTGAACTGTTTCTTATTTTTCACTTGATTGCTGGAAGTTAGAGTGGGGCTACGAGTTCGTGTCTCAACTTTAGTGGTTGATATTTATTTCCGGCGTTTATATCTGTCGCATTGAAATTTAAGTGCTCAATCTGTTGACTGTGCTAGACCAGGCAACCGTAGCGATTGCTCGCGAGTGATTCGACTAGATAATTGTGTTTGGATCTGTTGTTTTTGGTGATTGTGATATTTCTGCATTGTCGCACTATATTTGGTCATTAATTTCGGGCGTTTATATTTGTAGAATTAAATTTCCGAGTGTTCAATCTGTTGAGTTTGCCAGAGGAATTGTAGCAAGTGTGCGCGAGTGATTCGAGTAGCAAATTGTGTTTGAAACTGTTAGTTTTTGGTGATCGTGAAATTTTTGCCTAGTTCCAATTAATGTAGTTTTGAATGAGAGGGAAAAGGTATTAGATAATGATTCTACTATCAACAGTTAGTATTTGGCTATATTGGATGTTTTTATGTTTTTCTTTTATTTCCTCTTTCTCAAAATGTGATGGAGAGTTCAATGCATAATTTGTCCTAGCTGTCTTGATTTAGTGGGGTGTTATTACGAGGTCAATGTGCATTTGTTGGCGAGGTCCATCTATGCATATAGATATGTATCGTAGTTAGTCATCATTATTGAAAGATGGGGTAGACTTCATGGTTTCGAAGGGGAAGAAAGACTGGACAATTTTCTTATTTTTAAATGAAGAGAATTATATCATATTTACAAAAAGGCTTAATTATCAATTTCGTCCCCAAATTATTTTAAAAGATTCAATTTGGTCCCTAAATTTTTGAAAGATTTAATTTAGTTCTCAAGTTTTTTAAAATGCACCACTTTGGTCCTTTCTGTCCAATTATAGTGACACTGTTAAGATTGCGAATTCTAGTAAAAACCGCCACTATATTTTGCTCATACACATCCGCTTGCTGGTGACACATGACAGCGCCACCTAGCCCGACCTCCTCCCCCTCGCATTCCATCTCATCACCGATCTACAATGGATGAAGAAGAATAAGCAGTAACAACAACAACGAGAATGTCCCAAAAGCTAGGGTTTCCCCTCCTTGCTGGTGGTGATGCAAAGCTCACGACAGGCCTTAGCACCATCCTCGTCGCATCAATTCAAGAAGCCAAAGGCTGCATCTTGCAGATTGAGTACATCTTATACTCTCAGCTCTACCCGCAGTTGAAATTTGACGCCATATCCAAATGATGTCACATCGAGCACATGGAGGAGTTGCTGTAGGACAAGGAGACCATGCTCCGAGAATCCGAAGAGAAGCGAAACAATGGTTTTCGAAATCCTCCCATTCCGCCAAAATGATTATGTCCTTCAAGCCAAAGAGCCCCAGGCTCTGGAAAAGCTAGTTGAACAATGTCATGGAGGCCGAGGCGGTGGAGAGCAAAGACCTCGTGGCTGACGCAGGCAAAGACAAAGATGACGTGGCAAGGGTCGAAAATGATGTCCGTGAGTGTGACACTCCCTTTCCTGTTGACCTTCTTCCTCACACTCTCCCAAGCTCAACCGCATTCCAATGCTCCACCGCTGCCCTCCTCCACCATTTGCATTGTCAACGTCGATGAGTTTGTCTTCTCGTCCCCCCGTTTCATGTTTTCTGGATCTCCTTGTCATCTCCTTCTATGCTTTTTTTTTTTATAAAAATAATATTGAATATAGTGGCAGTTAAAAACCACCACTATTCGTAAACAAAAACCCCTGGAATTCGCAATCCTAATGGCGTCAGTTTAATTGGACAGAAAGGACCAAATTGGTGCATTTTAAAAAACTTGAGGACCAAATTGAATCTTTTAAAAACTTGGGGACTAAATTGGATCTTTTAAAATAATTTGGGGACCAAATTGATAATTAAACCTTACAAAAATAGACAAAATATTAGGACATCCAATTTATGCTAATTTATCATATTATTTCTTCCATTAAAAAAATCAAATTAGAGGATATTTTTTTGAAATTAAAAATTTGTCCTGTCTTCCCTTTCCCTCCAAAATCCAACTCCCAAACATATCCTTACTGAGTTTATGTATGTACATTTGTGTGCTTTTGCTTTTTATCTACCTCAAATTAACTTTTCATAATATCTCTTATTTATTTTTGTTGCCTGAAACTGAAATATGAAACAGGTGATGTAGAGCTGAAGAATATGCAGTTGAAGCCTGAGGCTCTAAATGCTTTAAAACTTCCTGTGAAGGTTAAGGCAGGTTTTCTTGGATCAGTGAAACTTCAGGTTGGTGGGGGATCAACTGCTGTTACTCAGAAATTTAGAAATATAAGATGTTGAGTGTGGTTATATATATAGGGATTTGCTGATGTACACATACTTGTTTTTAGTATGAGTATGTTTGCAACCTATAACTAGAGATTATCTTAAACTAGGGATTTGCTTATGTACACACACATTTTTTTTAGTGTGCGTGCGTGTGTACATTAGCAAATGCTTGTGGGGTTTGCTAACTTGCACACACTTGTTTTTTAGCATAAGTGCGTTAACAAGCTACACCATTGGTGTATTTTAGATATCTAGTTATAACTTGTTAAGGTACTCATACTAAAAAAGAAGATAATATCTAGTTATATATATATATATATAGATATATTGCTGCATGTAATTAAAGTACGTATGTATGCATGCATGCATGCATTGGGTGAGAGGAAATGATTTTGATTATTCAATCTTCCATGGATAGCCAAGATTGATTTTACTTCAATCTAATCTTGATTCTTGATCATTTATATAAGATTGAATGATCAAGATTGACTCCTCTTTCTTTCTACTGCAAACCTCTTCGGCCTAGGATGAACCTAAAGGAAAACAGGAGAATGGGGTGGAAAGAAATGGCATTAAAAGAGCAATAGCTTAGATGAACAAAAAATGAAGCTTGAGCCTTGTAATGTTTGATGAAGAAATGAAAAGTTGAGATAACTTTAATTTACACAGTAAAGCAGCACCTTAAAAGTATTATATTTCAATTATTTTTGCTATGTAATTAGGATATATTTATGACAAATTAGATGGTTGATAGAGAGATGAGAGAGATTTCTAGAGAGAGAAACAGAGGGTGGGGTAGGGAAAACACTAGAGTGACTTTTCTTGATAGTTCTAGGGGTAATCCACACTTCATACCTGACAGGGTCAAGTATGGCCAACATCATACCGACGTTGGTAGGGAGGAGCCGTGCGACGGTCCGCGGAAGAGTTGGAGAACGGCTTCCGATGTATCGTCGTTCTACTTCACTAGATTCCCCGACGACATGACTGCTAAGGACCTGTGGTTTGTCTTCAAACGTTGGGGCGATGTGAGAGAGGTATTCATTCCCAACTATAGGAACAAGCTTGGTTGGAGATTTGGTTTCGTGCGTTTTAAGGGGGTGGAAAACGTTGAAAAGCTCGAAGGGCAGCTTGATAATATGGTCGTGGGAGGGATTAATATGTATGTGAACCTCCCAAAACATCACAGGGAGAGGCGTATGTACCCACCATTGAAAGCTCAGACGAACAGGGCGGAGCCGATGGAGCCTAGGAATGCAAATGGGAAAGGTAAAGCCAAGCTATTGGAGGACCCGAAGACTCAGAAGGACGACAATCAGTATCAATACGCGCAATACCAGAACAGGAATGTCTCGTACGCTCAGGTTGTCAAATCCGGAACTCAGCACAGATACAGACGACGACCCTCGTTCCGTGAATGGGCAACGCTCAGACCATCGACATCGAGCGTTCTACTATCTATCCCCACAAATGATAACAAGTGGTACAGGAATGTCTGGGTTGGCAGGCTCACAGACCTGAAGTTATTCGATAGGCTCGAAGAAGAATTCATGTGGAATGGTGGAGAGGAGATCAGGCCCAAATACTTGGGAGATGACATGGTGTTGCTTCCTGGAATCACTGATGATAAGGCAGAAGAAATGCGCAGGGAAGCAGAGGTATTGGGAGGCTCGGTGTTCTACTCCTTGGAAAAAGGCACCCGGGCCTGAAGCTTGGTTTTAGACTGGTATGGATACTTTGTTGGGGGATACCTTTACACGCTTGGGATCGGAAGTACATCAATAGCATAGTTGCCGGTGTTGGCGAGGTGGTTGATTTGGATGATGCAACCATAGACTTACAGCGTCTGGACAGGGCAAGGATCCTCATTAAAACTCCTTGGCAGGCCACAATCAATCATACGGTGACGGCTACCATCAACTCTGAAGAATATCGCATAAACATTGCGGAAGAGACATGCTTCCAGTTGTGTAAATGTCAACTTGGGGGATACACTACATTGTCGGGGAGCTTACAGTCGGTCGAAGACCTGGAAGGGGCAGATGAGAGCCTTTTTGAATCTATAGTTGCAGAAACACCGATGTCGGGGACGGTGGTAGCCCAAGGGAGAGAGGCAGACGACGGACACGAGGGGTTAGGGGTAATATCCAGGGGACAAAACAATAACCCGAAAACCGAGCCTAATTTCAAAAAGGGGAGCGTCGGTCAGCACACACCTGTCATCAACAGCGCAGGAAAAGATAAGCTTTCAGATGGGAAAGGTACGGATGAAGGAAAGGCATCGACTGACTCAGAAAAGCTAGACTTGATCGGGCCGGATTTCGCTCTTGACCACAGGATGTCGGAAAAGCTCCTGGACATTCGTCACACAAATAGAATGGAGAAAGATAATGTAGCATGTCCTTCACGAGACCCAACGCACTCACTCGAGGAAAGAGAAGACATCGGGGTTTTCGGTGAGAACACCTTGGGCAAGACATGTACGAAAATAATATCTCAACAGCTGGAAAAAGGTGCGGTGGAGGTTGACAGGACAATTGAGGCGGTACCGGTTGGGGACCCACATCTGAACGGTGCTGAGGTTTCTCACAAACCATTCCCTGATGCTAGCGATGACGGTGGGAATATATTAGCCGTGGAAAATAATGATGTGGTCCAGAAAGGCCAAAAACTACCGGCATGTAACAATATGGGCCCGAATCTAAAAGGCCCACAATCATATCTAAAGGTGTATTCAAGGGGTAAAGGGCAAAAGAAGGCATTTGGGCCTGGGGATAAAACAAATATTACTTCCCCCGCCAATCTGCAACATCATTATAAAGATAACCAGGCCATCGTCTCTCAATCCCCTGCTTGTGCTTCTCCAATTTCGGACCAGAGGAATGGGCTTAAGGAAGTGGCTGATTGGGGATGTCAAACTTCCCACATTGAGAATCACATGACTACAATGGAGGCAAATATCGATGATAGTTCAGAATGGAAGAAAGACGTCCATGAGGAATGGGAATTAGCAAAAATGATGGGGCTATGTTGTGAAAACCAAGAAGCTATGACCAATATTATTTCATCTATGGAGGCAAGGGACATGGAAGAGTTTCAAAGGATGGGAAGCGGGAATGGTGCTCCATGAAGATCCTGACCTATAACATTAGAGGTCTGGGAGGGGGGATTAAATGGTCCGCCATTAGGGGATTGGTATCAAAAGAGAAGGCTAACATGGTATGTTTGCAGGAAACCAAAAAAGAAACAATAGACATAAAGATGTGTCAGGTGCTGTGGGGTTCTTATGATGTACAATGGGAATATATCCCGGCTATTAACAGAGGGGGTGGCCTATTATGTATATGGAGTGAACAATCCATCAAATTGGATTATAAGGTGGGAGGGGCTGGGTTTTTATTTCTGGTAGGAAAATGGGTTGCTGATGGTACTAAAGTATCTATAGTGAATGTTTATTCTTCTTGCGAGATAACTCAAAAAAGGCTACTATGGGAAAGCATCAGACAGTTGAGAAGCTCGAACATGGATGGCATTTGGTGCATAACAGGAGACTTCAACAATATTAGAAACCCTAGCGAGCGTGTGGGGGTCAACATGAATTCTGCAGATGGAGGTATTATAAAGGAGTTTAATGATTGGATTGATGACCTAGAGATGGATGACGCACCTTGCATTGGGAGAAAATTCTCATGGTACAGACCCAATGGATCAGCTAAGAGTAGATTGGATCGTTTCCTCATTTCTGCTGAATGGTTGAGTAAATGGCCTGGAACAATCCAGACCATCCTGGAGAGAAATTTTTCTGACCATTGTCCCGTCTTTCTTAGATTTTCGTCCGTCGATTGGGGTCCGAAACCTTTCAGGGTATTGGACTGCTGGTTACAGAATAAGTCTCTTAATCAGGTTGTCAAGGAATGCTGGAATCTGAATGATATATATGGATGGGGGGGATTTGTTTTAAAAGAAAAACTAAAGAGATTAAAACAGAAGCTGAAGGTCTGGAATAAAGAACACTTTGGAGATTCTCAGCACAAGTGGAAGTCTATTCAATCAGAACTTAACAAGATTGAAACTGACGCTGATGGCAGACAGCTAACTGTAGCTGAGATTACAAAAAGAAAACAGCTCCAAGAGGACCTCTGGTCTGCAGCCATCATAAATGCTTCAATACTTAGACAGAAGGCTAGAACTAAGTGGATCAGAGAGGGGGACTGTAACACTCGATTTTTCCATTTATCAGTGAACCGGAGACGGAGGTCAAACCTGCTAAACGGAGTTCAGATTAATGGAAGCTGGACTGAGGAGCCAAACAGAGTGAAAGGGGAAATTCTGTCTTTTTTCAGAAAAAGATTTGAGGCTACTGATCGAGTAAATCCAAATCTGGATGGAGTGTCATTCCAGACCATTGATTCGCAGCAGTTGCAGAGCCTAACTGATCGTTTTGACACCTTCGAGATAAAGGCAGCTGTCTGGGCTTGTGGAAGTGAAAAAAGCCCCGGACCGGATGGTTTCAACTTCAAATTCATCAAGGAATTCTGGGATGTACTTCAACCTGATTTCAATCGGTTCATGGATGAATTTTACGTGAATGGTAAATTTCCCAAAGGTGGGAATGCCTCTTTTATTGCTTTGATCCCCAAGCGCAATGATCCAACGGACCTGAATGATTATAGACCCATTTCCCTTGTTGGCTGCGTTTATAAAATCGTGGCCAAGGTACTAGCTAACAGGTTGAAGAAGATGCTGCCTTATATCATTGACCACAGACAATCAGCCTTCATTGATGGACGACAAATGCTGCACAGTGTTTTAATCGCCAATGAAGTAGTGGATGAGGCAAAGAGATCAAATGGCAGCTGTCTAATGTTTAAAGTGGATTATGAAAAGGCATATGATTCAGTAAGCTGGAGTTTTCTATCTTACATGATGAAAAGGCTGGGCTTTGGAGCAAAATGGATCTCTTGGATTGAAGGGTGTTTGGAATCTGCTTCTATCTCTGTGTTAGTCAACGGCAGTCCTACAACTGAATTTAAACCCCAACGTGGCCTCCGACAAGGCGATCCCTTAGCTCCACTATTATTTAATATAGTGGCCGAGGGTATCACGGGATTGATGAGAGAGGCATTACATAAGGATTTATATGAGGGGTATAAGGTGGGTAAAAATATGATTGATATCAGCATACTACAGTATGCGGACGATACTATATTTTTCGGGAAAGCATCCCCCAAAAACATTAGATCGCTAAAGATAATGTTGAGGAGTTTCGAAATGGTATCCGGGTTGAAAATCAACTTCTCTAAAAGCAGTTTTGGTGCATTTGGGGTAGATGAACAGTGGATCACTCAGGCTGCCAGATTTTTAAATTGTAGAAAGATGGCCGTACCTTTTATATATCTTGGCATACCCATTAGGGCAAACCCAAGAAGGTATGAGGTGTGGAAACCCCTAATCCAGAGATGTGAGAGAAAGTTGGCCATATGGAAGCAAAAATACTTATCATTCGGGGGGAGGGTCACCTTGATCAAATCCGTTCTTAACTCTATTCCTATATTCTTATTTTCTTTTTTCAGGGTTCCTAAGAAGGTGCTTTGCAGGTTGGTCAGAATTCAAAGATCTTTCTTGTGGGGTGGAGGGGCAGGACATGGTAAAATAGCATGGATTAGTTGGGATAAGGTCTGCCAACCCAAACAGTGTGGGGGGTTGGGTATTAAAGACCTATCTTCTTTCAATCAGGCATTGCTTGGACGGTGGTTGTGGAATATCCAACATCAGCAAGGTGAATTATGGGTGAAATTATTAGAATCAAAATATGGGGCTGGAGGAACTTGATGGGTATTTCTGGAAACAGTAAGACATCGATATGGTGGAGGGACCTTGGATTAACATGCTGTCCTACTGATGGCAGCGGTGGTATTATGGGTGGTCTTAGTTGGAAGGTGGGCAATGGCTCAAGTATTCTGTTTTGGGTTGATGATTGGAGGAATGAAGGAATATCTTTAAAGGATAAATACCCCCGTCTATTCCTTCTATCTCTACAACAGCAGCATACCTTTCAGCAGCTGGGCGTTCTATCGGAGGAGGGGTGGGCGTGGCAGCTACAATGGAGGAGGTTATTTAGGGAAGGGGAGATAGAGACCGTTATCAGATTTATTGAAGACATAAGCACTCCAAGCATCATCCCACTGCAACTTGATACTTGGAATTGGGTGGGCGACCCGAGTGGTTCATACACTGTTAGTAGTGCTTACTCTTTCCTACGTTCCGAAGAAGTATTACAGCATCAAAGTGGTATATATAAAACCCTTTGGAAGACTTTAGCCCCTCACAAAGCTCTATGTTTCGCCTGGAGACTCATTGAAGACAGATTACCTACTAAGATGAAGTTAAGGAGGAGAAACGTGAATCTTGATGATCACTTATGCCCACTTTGTAGGACCACGAATGAAGAAGCTTCACACTTATTTTTCAGTTGTCCCAACATCAGGTTTATATGGTTGGAATCTATGCGATGGACAAATTTTTTAGGGCCTTTCTCTGAATCCCCGATGCAGCATTTCAGCCAACATATTTTCCTTTTCAGAGTTGGGCTAACTTCACATAGATGGCTCGTTTGGTGGATAGCCCTGACCTGGACGATTTGGCGGCATAGAAACAATATTATATTTCATAATGACAGATTTGATCACAGCAGATTGATGGACGACGCACTTTTCACATGCTGGTCTTGGCTGAAGAACCTGGATAAAAGTTTTGATAAATCCTACCACTTCTGGACTAGTAATTTAAGGGAGGCTTTTGTTAGTAGGGGTGGGGTTAGGGGTTAGATCCTGTTTTGTTTGGTATAGGCATCATTACAGTCCTTTGGCCCTGTAATTCACGTATTTTATGTATTACGGTGCCACGGGTTTGTTCTGAACATCACTTTTTTTGTAATAGTACTACTTGTACTATATTTTCATATATATATATATATATACATATTTATCTTTGCTGATCAAAAAAAATTTTTGCTATGTAATTTGTATTTTGCTAGCTTTATTCTCCCATTTTTGTGATTAACTTGTGGTTCAACCAACTATTTTATTTCTCATTTTTCTAATTTCTGGTTTCTGTTTTTCATAGTTGATTTTTCATTTTGAGGATAATGACATGTTAAATGAGTGAGGGACTGTGGGGCTATTTCAGCAGCATGGCCATGGCATAAATGGAACGATTTTTCCTATTAATGTTCTTTGTTTTATTGTTTTATGAGCATATCATATTCATAATTGTCAATACTGTAAGAGAGTCACATATTCCTTTCTGCATGAGTGATGGTCACATTTGATGTTTATATTTCTTTTAAGGTTCCATGGAGTAGGCTTGGTCAAGATCCAGTCTTAGTATATTTGGATCGCATTTTCTTACTAGCTGAACCTGCAACTCAAGTTGAGGGATGTAGTGAGGATGCTGTCCAAGAAGCTAAGAAAAGCCTAATACAGGTAAGAAGAAGTAAGAATTAGATCAGGTGTAGTTCAATTTGGCTTGAAGACGTTTTATTTGATGAAGCATACTTTCCCTCCCTTTTGGCAACAGGAGATGGAATTGAAACTGTGGGAGAAGTCACAACAGTTAAAGTCAGAAATGGTATGAGCTTGGCTTTAGTAATTTTTTGTTAAATAAATAGTGGTTTTTCTCTTTGTATTGTGTCCAGCACCATCCATGCACCCAAGGTTCTGCAGAACTGCTCAATTTCTGGACTTATTTGAAATGGTAACTCCTTAATATTTAATGGCAGAGTACTGAATAGAGTAACTCATAAACAGAGAGCATTTTGCTCCCTCCAGGTTCCACTACACAAAATCGGATTGTAAGATGAGAACTGCCCAGGCTTTATAGCCTCTATTTAAGCCAAATCTTTAGTTGATGTGGGACTAAACACCACACTTGTGGCTACAATTAAGGTAGCCTCCAAAGAGGCTGTAATTAAGGCCAGCTAGGGGTCACTGCAATTAAGATAACTTTCCAACACTTTGCCTGATGCCCAGGCCCGGTTTAGAGTGTGACAATGCAAGTGGCCCAACAATGAATCTAGGATAGACTCTGATATCATCATAGAATTTGGGCTCAGGGCTTCTAATTTAATCCCACAAAACAGACTTGTAAGGTGAGGACTTCCCAAAACTTCATGAGCTCTATTTAAGCCATATTTGATATCTCTAGTTGATGTGGGACTAAACACCACATAAGGTTACAAATAAGGAAGCCACCAAAGAGGCCGCAACTAAGGCGGGCTTGGGGTATCTTCAATTAAGGCGGCTTTCCAACAAAATTGTTGAAGAAAAAGTAGGAGAAAACTTTCAGAAAAATGAATGTTTTATTAGGAAAATGTGAAAAGCTTACACTGTGCATTTGATCATACTCAGTTGTCAGTTTGATAACTTACTAGTTCTAGCTGTCTAATACAGGGTTCAGCTGTCCTAACTCCTAACTAACTCAACTTAGTTGTCATGATGACAGGTCAGCAGCTGAGTTCACACATCATGAACACACCCAAAACTTGCACAGTACATACTGTACACACACTGAATGTAATACATATACTGTTATGTTTCATCAAAGGACTGCCAAAACTGCATCACTGCCACAAAACTTATGCTTCCTTCTTGTCAAAGCCTTTAAATTTTAAATGTTAACAATCACAAACTGTTCCAAAGTTGAAGGGCAAATCCCAGGCCTCACCCTAAACCCCAAACAAGATATTTCTCATGAAATTTGCCAACAAATTCGCCTTATAACTAAATTTTGATGATATTTTTAACGTTATCTTTTCAAAGTTGCATTTCATTTCCTATTAGTAGTGAATTGGGAAATATGTGTAAAGTTTATTCATGGATTCTGGAATAAAGCCATTTTGTATATAATTTTCTTGTACCTATGCATTGGATGCATATGTTTAGGGTGATGCTTTCCATATTCCTCTTTGGATCCTTATGTATACATATGCCTGCATGTTTCTGTATGATCAAGAATACCTTATATGAACTCATGTATCTTTTCTTTAATCTTAAGAGTAAATCATGGTTGGGATCCCTCATCAGCACCATCATTGGAAATTTGAAGCTTTCAATTTCTAATATTCACATCAGATATGAGGATGGTGAGAGGTAAAGGAGAATTTTTGGAATGTTTTGTGAATGTAAATTTGATCTCACTCAACTTTCTATATCCTTCTATAGCCTGATATTCTGTCTTGTAGCAATCCAGGGCACCCATTTGCAGCTGGAGTTGTGTTGGACAAACTCTCGGCTGTGACAGTTGATGATTCTGGGAAAGAGACTTTTCTTACTGGAGGCGCACTAGATCGCATTCAAAAGGTTCCAATGTGACTTCGTGTCAATTGATATTGGTTGTAGTGATGAAATCCTTTTGTACTGATTCAGATGCTTGTTAATTTGATCTTCGTTTAAAGTATATCTTGCATTGGAACAAAGGAAGGTTATCTTAAATTTTGTATCTTGGAAGTTTTATTTGCTCGAGAGTCAGGAGCTTATTTTGTCTATCATATTCTGCAACTCTATTATTCCCTTGTTTTGTATTCTTTCAATGAATCTTTTTACTTACCAATGAAACATAATTGCTTGGAACAATAGTTAAGTCTATAAATTGCTGAATGAAAATAATGCTACTGCATAGTCTGTAATGATTAATGCCTTTTATTCCGTCTAACTATTCTGTTGCTACTTGCCAGTGTTCTTTTGTTGTTAATGTCTTTTTTCCTCATTGCTTTGCAGTCTGTTGAACTTTATCGACTTGCAGTTTATTTAGATTCAGATATTATACCATGGCATGTTAACAAAGCATGGGAAGATTTGCTTCCTTCAGAGTGGTTTCAGGTATGTATGGTGGATACTGGAGTGGATAAGGAGGACTATGGATTTATGTAGATCCGTTAGTTGTTTCCTCAACTTCTTTGAAGTCCTTTTCTGTTTTAATATATGTAATGTATTTAAGGAGTGGATGTGAATGTGTTAGGTATCCTAGTTAGTTTGGTTATCATGATACTATGTTTGTAGTCAATGTTGATAGTCTTGCTGTGCGGGAGGAGAGGGGCTGTTTCAAATTGGTTCTCTTGAATGGTAGGGGAAATTGGTGGGTTTCTGTGCATTGTCTAGGCTGTTTGATGGGAGTTTACTTTTGCTTGTGGACTGTACTTATTGGCTAGGTGTCAGAGTGTTCTTTTATCCTGATCCTGTAAAAAATGGGGGGTTGGGAGGTATTGAATGGTGACAGATTTCTTTGCTTTCCCTGTTAAAATTACTACAACGACAACAATGGCCTTTTCCCACTAGAGATATTTTGCCTCTGACAAATTATTCACTTGGCTCCTTTGGAGGTGGCATGCAATATTCTTTTGTTTTTATCATGAATTTATTACTTTACCTCTTTTTCTTTTAGTTTCTCTTCGTAATTTTCTCGTAAAAAATTCAGATATTTAAATTTGGCACCAAAGATGGGAAGCCAGCTGATGATTTGTTAAGAAAGCACTCGTACATTCTGCAACCGGTGACTGGGAAAGCAAAGTACTCCAAACTGCTGCCAACTGAAGTTGCTGATAGCAAACAACCTTTACAGAAGGCTATGGTGAATTTGGATGATGTTACAATTAGCATATCTAAGGTTCATTTGATGTTTCTTTATTTTTGTTTTTTCTTTTTTTCCAGAGTTTGTGATTAATTTTAGTGATAATTTTTGCATTTTTTCTTTGTAGGATGGGTATGGTGATATCATGAAATTAGCAGACAACTTTGCTGCATTTAATCAACGTCTAAAGTATGCTCATTATCGTCCACTGGTTCCAGTAAAAGCTGATTCCAGGTCTTGGTGGAAGTATGCTTTCAGAGCTGTATCTGACCAGATAAAGAAGGCAAGGTATTTGAACACATTCCAATTCTGTTCAGAGTCTTTTGCCAAGCTAAATTTTGTGAATACTACTTACTGTAGTTTGGGAGTGTAACTTGCATAAGTAACCCCAATTTAACAGCCTAATTTACAATTAAAATAAGCCTAGTGACTGGTGTTTGACTGAATTATCTTCGAAACATGTTAATAAGTTAGAATTGATATCTACGTACCTGTTTCTCAAATCTGCCATAATAGAGTATCCATGCTTCATCTGCACATATGCTTTTTCATCAAATTATTTGTATGATTATCTTTCTTTAAAATTGAAACTCTCAACTAGTAGGCTCTATATTTAGGTGAGTGTAGTTAAAGGAGTTAAAAAGTGTGCCTTAAATGCCAAGATGGGATGAATGATGATGGATAGTACAAGTGCCTCTTACATGTTATTGTTCTGCCTCTTCTGTGAGTTATGCTCATGTTATATCTTAAAAAGTGCTTTTACTTCACAATGGAGATGCCCCAGGTAAGTGCCCTGGAGAGTGGGGAATTAGCAAGGCTCAGCCCATGAGAAGCCTAGATATTAATATGACCAACAGTGGCAACCCAGAGATCAATCACGGCTTGAAGCAAAATGAGTTGTATAAAGCAGAGGATGATGTAGAAAAACAGAGTATAATGGTGACTCTTATATATCATATTATTGATGAAGAACAGTACAATAAAGAGGTGCTGGCCACAGCGAGGATTGACCTGTCAAATCCCATACAATCAGAATTTAGAAACAGAGTCACTAAAATAAGGAATTAAAAAAAAAATATTCCTCTTGAAAAAAAAAACTTAAAATATTCGGATTGACTAAGATAATAAACCTAATAATCCCAAATAAGGAAATATATAGGATACAATAATTTTGATTTGTCACAATCTATCACATTTCAACACGTGATTACTGTTGAAGAAATCGCCTTAATTGTGGTCATCCTTAACCTGCCTTAATTGTGGCCTAAGGGTCTTAGAACTTTCTCCAGCATTCATACTGCAGCTTTAAGGGTCTTAGAACTCAAAGGTGGAAGATATGGTGGCTGGCTTTAACTTGGAGTATTTGATTTCACCGTAATAGGATTGTCTTTCATAACGACAGCTTTAACGGATCTAAACTACTGGAGGACGCACTTTTCTTTTGCTGGTCTTGGCTAGTTAACTTGGAGAAGGGATTCAATATTCCTTTCTACCATTGGTCTAGCCATATTAGAGAAGGATTTTTGTCTGTTAGGGGGCCCTAGTGTCTGTTTTGGCCTGGATGTGTGTATGTCCTGAGTCTGATCTGGCTTTTCTCAGCCGTGGATAGTTATGGTTTTCAGGGGAGGGTTTGTTTTGTTTTTTTCTCTTTTTCCTAGCTCTTGGCCAGAACTCTGTTGGCTTTGTCTTCTGTGACCTAAGCCACCTTGGTTCTGCTTTTGGTTTTGCTAGGCTGTATACCTGGCAGTACTACTGAAAACTTTAACAGTATTGTTAGTAGTGTGATTAAATCTTATTTTTTCTGTCATGAGAGAGAGAGAGAGGTCCTTTAGAGAGAGAGAGCGGGTGGGGTAGTGACAGAAACAGAGAGCGGGTTAGAGCGAATCTGTCCGAGAGGGGTGGGGCTGGGTTTAGGGGTGGGTATCGCGATGGCTATGGTGGACATAGCTATAATCAGCGAGCTTCGAGATCTGGAGGGGCACAGCGAAATTGGAGGGACGCTAAGGATATAGTGTCCTTCTATTTTACTCGGTTCCCTGAAGAGGCAGACGAACCGGATCTCTGGTTTGTATTCAAGAAGTGGGGCGATGTCAGGGAGGTGTTTATTGCTCGAAACCGGAATAGACAAGGGCAAAGATACGGCTTTGTACGCTTCAAGGGGGTTGGAGATGCTATCAGACTAGAGCGCCAGCTCGATAATCTTTTCGTGGGGGGGAAGAAGATTTATGTCAACCTCCCAAAACATGATAGGGGGAGGAAGGAGGGCGCACATACACAGCACCAGGCGACGACTACGAAAGGGGCAATGGAGGGCAAGGAGCATGTTCGGGATAAAGGAAAGGCCAAGGTTGAAGGTGAGGTGGAAGAAACGGGGCCGGCTAATCTAAAACGCCCGCTTTATTATCCATACCGCCCTGCATCATACGAACAAGTGGCTGCGGGAAGAAAATTTAATAGCATTAGGAGGGGAGCGGCATGGTACAGAAAGGAGACGGGGATGCCATCTAGATCGACAATCCAACTATCCATTCCTATGGATGGTTGGAAATGGTGCAGCGAAGCTTGGGTTGGGAGGCTCACAGATGTGAAGGCTTTTGACAGAATTGAGGAAGAACTCATGTGGGAGGGGGGTGAAGAAATCAGGCCAAAATATATGGGCGGAGATATGGTGCTATTAGCTGGTCTTACCGATTCCAAAGCAGCTGAAATAAGCAGAGATGCTGAGAAACATGGCTCGTCTATGTTTTATTCATTGGAGAAAGGGCACCCAGGCATGAGGATGGGTTATAGGATGGTCTGGGTTCTATGTTGGGGTATCCCACTTCACGCATGGGAAACAGAATGGTTCAAACAAATAGTTGGAGGAATAGGGGACTTGATGGATATAGATGATGATACAGTTGATCTCCACCGTCTGGACAGAGTGAGGCTACTCATTTCTACTTCATGGGCGCCTAATATCAACCACACAATTGTGGCAACTATCAACGGTGAGGAATTCCGTATTAATGTTGTTGAGGAAACTTGCTTTCAATATTGCAAGTGCAGTAGGGGAGGATATGCCGCATTCGGATGTGGTCTTGGCAGATGATAGTGGGTCAGACATGGCTGAGTCGGCGGGGGTTAGTCTGGTGGAGGAGAGCCCGGAGATTTGGGTGGCCGGTGATGGAGTGGGTAGGCGCGAAAGGTGGTGGGAAGGTGTTTTGTCCATTGGACAAAGCTCACCACAGCAACTGTTGGGCAATATCCAGAAGAAAAGTGGCACCCAACACGAGGCTGATGTGACCCATACTTTTGGTGCTGGAGGCTTACCTGCCTTTTCAGAAGAGGCAATGGTCAATGACCATGTGGATGAGGGCAAGGAGGATGTAGATGTGATAGAAGGTTTAAAGCTGAAAGTAGGTGCTGTGGGGGAGGTGGGTACGAATGCAGAGAGTATAGGTGTGGGGCAGAAATGCGAAAAGGTATGTGGGCCCAGTCAGAAGGAAGCAGAGGTCACTGTGGAGGAATCACCTTTGTCACTTACAGGGAGTGGACAAAGGCACGTGAATGAGGATGTGAGGGATCCCCAGAAATTGAATAGCCCTATTATAATACACAATGGCAACATGGGCCTTAATGGATCCGGCCCACAGTCTGTTTGGAAGGTTTATTCTAGAGCAAGGGACTGCAAAAAGGATTTGGGGCCCAATATACAGCCTCAGAACCCTGTGAGTAATGGAAAAAACCAGAGTGGCTCTTCTCCACATTCTGGGTCTGATTTGGCTGTGGTTTCGAATAATGGCCTAAAGGAAGCTGTAGTATGGGCTGGGCAAAACCCTAATAATGGTCTGATGGAGGCAGCATCTCATGGGACTGAAAGTGGGTGTGTCAGGGACAGAGAAATATCAGTCCCAAACCCCAACCTGAATGAATGGAGGAATGATGTGGACAGAGATTGGGAGATTGCAGAAACATTGGGTATCAGTTGCTGTAACCCAGATAATATAAAGAAAAAACTGTTATCCTTGGAGGTTAGGGATGAGGAGGAGGCAAGAAGGCTGGGAAACAGGGGAGGTGATCCATGAAGATCATATCTTATAACACTAGAGGGTTGTGGGGGTGTGGTTAAGTGGTCGTCAATTAGAAAGCTAGTTACAGCAGAGAGGGCGGATTTTTTGTTTGCAAGAAACCAAACGAGAGGTTTGTGACAGAAAGCTATGCCAGTCGTTATGGGGGGATCCGGAGGTACATTGGGAATTTATACCTGCCATCAATAGAGCTGGTGGGCTGTTGTGCTTATGGTCGGGAAAGGTGTTTAATCTCACTTCCAAAGTGCTAGGCGCAGGTTTTGTATATTTGGAGGGTAAATGGGTAGAGGATGACTCTAAAATTGTCATCATAAATGTCTACTCACCATGCGAGGCATCACAGAAAAGGGGTATGTGGGAGTCTATCAAACAGCTGAGAAGTACTAATTTGGAGGGGTTGTGGTGTATTATAGGCGACTTTAATACTGTGAGGAGACCTTCTGAACGCATGGGTGTAGGCTACAGGCAATCAGAGACAGGAATAGTGAGAGAATTCAATGAATGGATTGTTGATTTGGAAGTTGAGGATGTACCTTGCTCGGGCAGAAAAGTTACATGGTATAGACCAAATGGCACAGCAAGGAGTAGACTAGACAGAGCGCTTGTGTCTGCAAATTGGTTTGAGAAATGGCCTAGCACTTCCATGGCTATACTGGACAAGAACTATTCTGATCATTGTCCTATCCTGCTATCCTCATCCTCTGTTGACTGGGGTCCGAAGCCTTTTAGGTTTCTAGATTGCTGGTTTCAGGATAAGTCTTTCAGGAAGCTTGTTATTGACTGCTGGAATTCAAATCAGACTGTTGGGTGGGGGGGTTATGTCTTAAAAGAAAAGATTAAAGGTTTGAAAACAAAGCTGAAAGCGTGGAATAAATCAGACTTTGGGAATATTCAACAGAAGATAAAGTGTCTTGAGGAGGAGCTTAATGGGATTGACAAAGCAAGTGAGGGCAGACAACTGAATAATATGAGGTGCTGAGGAAAAACAAATTCAAGAGGAGTTATGGGTTGCAGCCCATGCACATGCTTCACTCCTTAGACAAAAAGCTAGAACTAGGTGGATTAAGGAAGGTGACTGTAATTCAAAGTTCTTCCACTTGATGGTGAATTGGAGGCAGAGAATAATCAGCTTAATGGGGTGTTTGTGGATGGTTGCCGGATTGAGGAACCGCTAAGAGTTAAGGCAGAAATTCGTTCTTTCTTTAAAAAAAGATTCGAAGAATCAGAGTGGGCTAGACCTAAACTGGACGGAGTTGCTTTTAAATCCATTGAACAACAGCACAACGATCTGCTTTTAGCCCGCTTTGGTGAGCTGGAGGTGAAGGAAGCTGTGTGGGCATGTGGGTCAGAGAAGAGCCCTGGGCCTGATGGGGTTAACTTCAAATTTATCAAAGATTTTTGGGATGTGCTCAAACCTGACTTTATGAGGTTTCTGGATGAGTTTCATACAAATGCTACTTTCCCTAGGGGTGGAAACGCATCATTTATAGCTTTGATTCCCAAAGGAGCGGCACCGCAGGGGTTAAATGATTACAGACCTATTTCATTATTGGGCTGTGTGTATAAGATTGTGGCTAAAATTTTATCATATAGGTTGAAAAAGGTGCTCCCAGCTGTCATTGACCAGCGCCAATCTGCTTTCTTGGAAGGAAGGCATCTTCTACATAGTGTGCTGATAGCAAATGAAGTGGTGGATGAGGCTAAAAGGACCAAGGGAAGCTGCCTTATGTTTAAGGTAGACTATGAAAAGGTCTATGATTGAGTTAGCTGGGAATTTTTGTTCTATATGCTGTCTCGCATGGGCTTTGATCCCAAGTGGATTAAGTGGATGAGAGGATGCCTTGCCTTAGCTTCAGTCTCTGTCCTAGTTAATGGGAGCCCTACTGAGGAATTTATACCACAGCGGGGGCTTAGACAAGGAGACCCTTTAGCCCCTCTCCTGTTTAATGTGGTTGCTGAGGGTCTCACTGGTCTGATGAGAGAAGCACTACGTAAGAAGCGTTTTGAAGGTTATAAGGTGGGCAAGAATCTGGTTGATATCAGCATCCTGCAGTATGCTGATGACACCATATTCTTTGGAGCTGCTTCAGCGGAAAATGTGGTATCCATCAAGGTCATGTTACGGACTTTTGAGTTAGCATCGGGTTTGAAGATTAACTTCGCTAAGGGCAGTTTTGGGGTTTTTGGTAGGAGTGATGTGTGGGGTAATGATGCTGCTACTTTTTTAAACTGTAGGAAGATGACTTTGCCTTTCTCGTACCTGGGTATTCCTATTGGGGCCAACCCTAGGAGTGTTACAACATGGGCCCCAATGATCAGGAAATGTGAGGGTAAATTGGCTAGCTGGAAGCACAGGCATCTATCATTTGGGGGGCGGGTTACCTTGATTAAATCGGTCCTTAATTCCTTACCTATCTTCCTTCTATCGTTTTTCAAGGCTCCAAGGAAGGTGATTGATAGACTGATATCAGTTCAGAGGAATTTTTTATGGGGTAGCTATGAAGACCAAATGAAAATAGCTTGGGTCAGCTGGGATGTTATATGCCAGTCCAAGCAGTGTGGGGATTTGGGAATTATTGACTTAAGACGTTTCAACAGCGCTTTGTTAAGAAAATGGGCCTGGAATTTATTTCATTCCCAGGAGGAGCTTTGGGCACAAGTACTGCTTTCGAAGTATGGCGATTGGAGAAATTTAGAGGCATCTAGAAGATCTGGCCTTGAATCTATTTGGTGGAGGGATCTTAGTTCTTTATGCAGGGCATCGTAGGCCAGCAGTGGGATTTTTAGAGGAAAGAAGTGGCTGATTGGGTGCGGTTCAAGGACCTTATTCTGGGAGGATAGTTGGCTGAATGATGGGTCCTGTCTGAGAGATAAATACCCAAGATTGTACCAGGTATCACTTCAACAACAACATCTCATATGTAACATGGGTTATCAATCACAGCAGGGGTGGGAATGGCAGCTGAGGTGGAGAAGATTTTTCATGGATGGAGAGGTGGACTCAGCTGTTAAATTTATGGAGGATATCCAGCAGTTTAATCCCAGATTACAGCAGAAAGATTCTTGGGTCTGGGAGGGCGGCATACCTGGACAATACAGTGTGAGGAACGCATACATCTCTGTGTGTAGGGATCAGACAACAGCATGCCAAGCTATTAAGGATTTATGGAAGATTAAAGTCCCTAGCAAAGTGTCTTGCTTTGCATGGAGACTATTTGGGCAGAGACTTCCATCGAAAAGAAATCTGATCAGAAGGAACGTGGACATTGACGACCCATCATGTCCTTTTTGCAGGAAGGATAATGAGGATATAGCCCATTTGTTTTTCAACTGCGACAAAATCAGACCTTTATGGTGGGAGTCTATGTCTTGGCTATCTATCCAAACTGCATTACCTGCACACCCGATTGAGCACTTCAGCCAGCATTCCTTCTATTCACATATTGGGCTTTGCTCGCAGAGGTGGCTGACCTGGTGGTTGGCGTTGACTTGGGCTATATGGGGTCACAGAAACCAGATCATATTCAGAAACGAGAGTTTTAATAGCCAGAAGCTGATGGATGATGCTATCTTTTTTTGTTGGTGGTGGATTAAAAACATGGAGAAAGGCTTCCATATGCCTTTTCATGTTTGGTCCTGCAACCTTAGGGACATTTTTTGTAACCTAGGAAGGGTTTGATTTTTGGGGTTCCATATTCATCCTTGCTATGGCCCTTTAATTCATGCTTTTATGAATTAGGTTGCCATAGCTCTGGATGTGATTCATGGTTTTTGCTTTACATACCTGTACCTTCTGTTTCTATTCTATTATAATATATATTTTTGCCGATCAGAAAAAAAAAAAAACCTTGCAGTACTACTTGTACTGTGTCTTTTATTTATATATTATTATCTTTGTTGATAAAAAAAAAAAAAAAAGTTGGTTGTCAATGTTTCGAAAAGGACTATGTATGAAGGGGCTTACCATAGAGGTTAAGTGAAGCATTGTATTGTGTAGGTGACGTAGAGGGTTGAGATCTCACATTGAATAGAGATAAGACCTAAGTAGTGCTTATAAAGATTGGACAATCCTAACTGATTCACTATACAAGCCAGTTTTGTGGGGTTGATTTATGTCTTAAGTCCAAATTCTAAAGATTAACAACATTTGAAAGGAGGCAAAACATCATTCACTAATCCAAATCATACTTTAATTTTTATAATTTTTTTTGAAGTTACTATTCTTTCTTTCTATATATGTTTGGTGGTTTCATGATACGTTTGGACAAGTCTTGGCACAGTGGTAAGATTGCTGTCTTGTGACATGGAGGTCAAGGGTTCAAATCGGAGAAACAACCTCTCCACTTGCAATGGTGAAGTTGTGTATATATACCCTCCCCCGATCCCACTAGATGAGTCCTCATGCTTATGTTGTGCTGCAGTCAAAGCATGATGCTCTCTTTATTCTCTTCATTGTTTTTTCACTACCAAATCTCTTATTTAGGAAATTTCAGTGTCACAACAATTTTTTTATATATATTTTATTCCTCTTAATAATTTTTTGTTTTATGTTTATAGAGTGCAATAACATACAGTACTTTTGGTTTGTTACATGCAGAGTCTACAAACACTCTTCTTTTTCATGTACAGAATAGAGTAACATGAACTCTGTTCTTTTGCATTGGACCATCATACATATTTCCTAATAGCCGCAACTTTGTTTAAACAACTCCATATAGAGAATATGAGTAAATATTTTAGAATGTGAGTTTGGACCTAACTCAACCCCAAAAGCTAGCTCATTTGGTGAGGGTTGCCCCCGACTTATATACTCTATATTGACACTATCTCTAGTCTATGTGAGACTGAGTTTTTCTCAATACACCCCCCCTCACGCCTAACACTTTTGGACTTGGTGCGTGGATAACATGGTGGGTGACCCTTTTAATGAATCTAGGATATGCTTTGATACCATCTTAGAATTCTTAGAATGTGAGTTTGGGCCTAACTCAACCCCAAAAGCTAGCTCAAGGAGGTGAGGGTTCCCCTTCACTTATATACTCTATCTTGGCTTTATCTTTAGCCGATGTTGGACTTGTGTTTTTTCCAATACACCTCCTCCCTCCTAACACTTTTGGGCTTGGTGCGTGGATCAGTGTTGTTAAAATCGCGATCTACATCGTGAAATCGCACGATTTTACGATCCGACCGGCGTCAAGCAATCTGGATCTGGGGTGGGATCGTCGACGAGCAAGATCGAAGTGGAATCGCGAGTAAGATCATGGGATCTGCGATCCCGAACAATCCAAGCTCGACGAGAAATTTTAAAACCCTAAAATCTTACCTACATTTCGAAAAAGCTCGGCGAGAGTATCGAGGACGAGCCTGGATTGCTCAATGGAGGTCTGAAGTGACTTGGAGATGGCCGCTGAGTCGACTCGCTGGTTGGAGGCAGACTCGAGAAGCCTCTGCTTCAACGGAATTAGGCTTTGCGTTGGGTCGGAGAAGATGAGGCGCGGGATTGGCAAGGGCCGTACTCGAAGGGCTCGCGCCTTGGATGAATCACGGTGGTTGGGTCCCTTGCCAATGAAGATGACGTGCATGGCTCCGTTGGTTCCGTCATGGCAACGCAGAGAAAGAAATCATGCGCGAGAGAGAGAGAGAGTAGCAGATCTTTGAATCGGGGGAAAGTAGAGGGAGAAGAGAGAGATGCGGGGTGCATTCTGCTGGGGTTCACAGCATGGGTGTGTGGGATGTAAATGGGATGAAAATATGAAAATGAAAGAAAGTGAAAAAGTTATAGAAAGCTAGGTTATTTGATTGAGATAAATATTATAATTAAAATGATGGTAAACAATAAAAGGAAAAAGTAAAAAAAAATAGAGATTAAGCTAATGTCCATTTTACACCCATAATTTAAATATTTCAAATATGCATTAATTATTTTGCTATTATTATTAATGACAATGAAGATGATGATAATTGTCGAGAGGAGTTGACCCATTGACTACTAAATGTGAGCTTTAACACTTTGTTTATATGGAAATGAGAAGGATGGAATGAGAGTGAAAATATAGCACTTCCACCATTTGGTTTAAGCATATGTGGGAAGGGAAATGGTTAACAGTATGTGTGTGGGATCCGCAGGAAATGGCTTCCACCCCTTTTGCCGTGAAATTTAGTTGCTGCATGGTGAATATTTGCATCTTTCGATCTTACCCTTTCATTATGAACTGTTCTCTCTCCATGCAGTGTTGTGTTGACATGCAGATTCATTGCGGTGACACAACCCATAGTAGGAAGGGCTAGTTGATTTTAGGAGTTATGTAGATTTCCGTTTTTTTTTTATTTTGATTTTTTAATTTATTTAATTATATTTATTATTATACTACTGTATTCAGTTGCAGTATGAGGGATAAAATTGTCAAATTCATGTTTTATTTTATTTCTTTCCTTTCACTTTTTAATCTAACCAAACAACTAAAATTAATTATTTCTTCTCATTTCTTCCTAATTTCATCAATCCAAATAACTCTAAAATTCCACTTTACTTCTTGTCAATTCCAATCTTTTTCTTTCTTTTTTATTTCTTTCCTTTCTATTTCCATGATTATCCAAACGAAGCCCAAGTTTGATGGCTTCAGTTGTGATAGGAATACAAGTTCACTATGTACAACCTGGATCTCCATTGCTGTTACTACACACCACTTTCCACTGCTCCATCTTCATGCTATTAGTTGTACACATTTAAGTTTTGAAATAGAGGCTTGGCCAGTAAGATCAAACTTTTCAGACCCCAATGCCATTGGTGTTCCACCCACCTCCATGTTCCAATCTAGGTCTGGTGGTAGCGGCAATAGTTTTGTGACTCCACCCACCTTAATGGACAAATCTGGGTTTGGTGGCTTGGACATTACTCACACCAGTTTTTGTTTCCTTCTTCCATCATCTCTGCTGGAACCGAATTGTTGAAGTCCCGAATCACTGCTGCTTTGTCTTTTACCTTAATTTTCTCTACCATATTCGTGGTCTCAAGCATCTTTGTCGCTGAGTCATCTTCTATTTCCGTCTTTTCATCTGATCTTGATTTTGTATTTGGTGCTTTGTGTGCCATTATTGATAGCTTTGTATGGTGCACCTCAGAATTTGTTTGGCCTAGTGATCCATCCCAAAGGATCAGTTTTGTTGAATTTGGGCAATTCAATTGTCTTTGTTTAAGTGTTTATTTAATTGTTATCTGCATCTGCTCTTGGATTATATATGCTATTAACAGCCTATGTAATCTGATTGTCATAGCTTACGAGGGAAACAGGTATATCAGGTTCCACAAGAACTTGTTGGTAATGTACAACATGTTTTGGTTGTTTGTAGTCCTACACGATCCATCAATAAGGTAAAAATTCTTTTTCTGTTATCCAAAAACCAGATATGGGAACTTTCTGTTCTTTCCATGAAGGTTTGAATTTCTATTAATAGAAATCAATAAATGGTTGGTTGTAGGTTGTGGAGGACACAAATGCACTAATTATACGTTGTGAATCTGAGGATTCGAAGAATACCTGGCATAGTTGCTTACAATGGGCTATTTATTATGCATCAGTTTGTTTTCTTCCTTTCCCTGTGTGCGTGTTGAGAATGGTTTTATACTTTTTGTAATCCTGATATAGTTTAAAAGTGAATGTCAAATCTATCTATGTATCGTCTTGTGGCATCATTTGCCCTTGTCAATTTTTCTAGTTTTGCTGTTCTCATTTAAATTTATCTAATTTTAGCAACCCATTATGGTAAATTACTTTTTCCCACTGGTTGCAGTTTGCCCTGATAGTACAGCAGACATTTAAAACTTTCTTAACAGTGAAGATACTTGCTTATAATCGGACAATATTCCATTTTCTATTTTATTTTCAGAAATAAAACTCCTCTGCATTGAGAAGTTGTATGAGCTTACTACTTATATCAGGAACATGATAGAAACTAGGATAAAAAATGGAAGAAAACAGAATTTCTTTATTGATCGAGTCTTGATATGCTGCTAGCATATAGTAGTTTTTAGGTTAAAATCATTAAGAAATTAAGTAGAAAATATCAAATAATTGTTAGAATAGGTATAAGTTTCATCATTATTGTGTTTATCTCTGATTTATTGCAATTTTGATATTAGGAGCTAAGAAAAGGAAGAAAAGGAGCAAATAAAGAAGCTGATGTTTTATGGGGTTTCACGCGATCCGCGCAGGAGTCACTCCAGTCGCGCCAGAACCCACGCCAATCGCGCCACAGACATTGGAAGTTGGCGCCAGTCGCACGGACGTCACGGGAATCACGAATTAACTTACAGATAACATAAAAACTGGAAATTATTAGGGCTTCTATAACCTAAGTATAAATAGGAACATAAGGGTTAAGAAGGCGGTATAGATAGACAAAAACAGAGAAAAAGGGAGATTGACAAGATCAAGAAGACGAAAAAAGGAAGATTAAAGAGAGGGCCAAGATTGAGGGTTTTGAATACTCTTCTTCTACTATTTCATTAATCTACTTTTAGACATTGTATTAGAGCTAGACATCACTATGTCTGGCTAATTCCTTTATCTTTATAGTTAGAGTCAAGACCTAATGTGAACTTCTCTGTAATTGGATTGATTCCTATATTATTTATGCTAAATTGTTTTATTTTACTCTGTTTGTATTGATTATATCTTTATTAGGACTGATCATTCTAATAAAGTTCTGAGGGTTAGGGTTTATAATAGGGATATTGAAACTTTAATTTCTGACAAGAATAAAGTAACAATTGGAACATTACCTAGGGATAGGGATATATGATTGCGGAATAATTGATGTATTTCTTAATGCTTAATTTATGAGAGATCACTAAGGAATTAGGATTTTGATTAAATTAAAGGGTTAAAGTCACTAAGGGATTAGGGCTTAACTAGTTGATGGAGAAATACATTATCTGAACATTTAGAATAATAATTAATTTAGTAATTAATCCAAGTAAAGGAGGTAGGAATCATAAGGTTGAGTGCTCTGACTACAATTCTTCCCCATAAATTCTAAAAACATAATCAACTTTATCTTTAATTTCAATAGCAATTTACCTTTGTTATTTTAATTTCTTCAATTCACAACACAAACTATAAACCACTTTAATTTTATTTCTTCCAACTTAAAGATAATAATTACAAATAAGTTAGTGCCCCAATCCTTGTGGAGACGATACTTTTCTTTATCACTTTATTATCTTTAAGTTGGAGGAAATAAAATTAAAGTGGTTTATAGTTTGTGTTGTGAATTGAAGAAATTAAAATAACAAAGGTAAATTGCTATTGAAATTAAAGATAAAGTTGATTATGTTTTTAGAATTTATGGGGAAAAATTGTAGTCAGAGCACTCAACCTTATAATTCTTACCTCCTTTACTTGGATTAATTACTAAATTAATTATTATTCTAAATGTTCAGATAATGTATTTCTCCATCAACTAGTTAAACCCTAATCCCTTAGTGACTTTAACCCTTTAATTTAATCAAAACCCTAATTCCTTAGTGATCTCTCATAAATTAAGCATTAAGAAATACGTCAATTATTCCACAATCATACATCCCTATCCCTAGGTAATGTAACAATTGTTACTTTACTCTTATCAGAAATTAAAGTTTCAATATCCCTATTGTAAACCCTAACCCTTAGAACTTTATTAGAATGATCAGCCCTAATAAAGATATAATCAATACAAAGTAAAATAAAACAATTTAGCATAAATAATATAGGAATCAATCCAATTACAGAGAAGTTTACATTAGGTCTTGGCTCTAACTATAAAGATAAAGGAATTAGCCAGACATAGTGATGTCTAGCTCTAATACAACGTCTAAAAGTAGATTAATGAGATAGTAGATGAAGAGTATTCAAACCCCTCAATCTTGGCCCACTCTTTAATCTTCCTTCTTTCGTCTTCTTGATCTTGTCAATCTCCCTTTTTCTCTGTTTCTGTCTATCTGAACCGCTTTCTCCTTAACCCTTATGTTCCTATTTATACTTAGGTTATAGAAGCCCTAATAACTTCCAGTTTTTATGTTATCTTTAAGCTAATTCGTGATTCCGGTGACGTCCGCGCGACTGGTGCCAACTTCCAGTGTCTGTGGCGCGATTGGCGTGGGTTCTGGCGCGACTGGTGTGACTCCTGCGCGGATCGCGTGAAACCCCAGAAAACATTAGCTTCTTTATTTGCTCATTTTCTTAGCTCCTAATCAAAATTGCAATAAATCATAGATAAACACAATAATGATGAAACTTATACCTATTCTAACAATTATTTGATATTTTCTACTTAATTTCTTAATGATTTTAACCTAAAAACTACTATATGCTAGCAGCATATCAAATCTATATCTACTGAAAATTTTCTGGAGTTAGTCCCAATTCTTTTTCACCAAATGACTAACTCGAGATTGAGAAGGGGTCACATGATCATAAATCATGGGATCGTGACACAAATCATAAGATCCCACATAACTTATAAAAATGGTATATATGCATATGCATATAAAATAGTATAAATAATAAAAAACCTTAAAATCACACTTTAAATGCTTAGTTAAACTTGTTCATAAGCATAAGAAGGAAGGCAAGTCAATCAACCAACAAAGAACACCTTACTGAAACAGAAAAACCCAATCAACCTAAAGTTAAAATACTGAAAAGTGAAAACCCAAGCACCCTAAAGAAAAATGCACGACCTCGAAGTCTTGAATCTGTGGATACTTCTGAAACAGAAAAACACAAGCATTTGGTGCTACCCTGAGCGCAATGGAGATGGCCTTGAGGGCGTCAGAGAATTCCCTTGCAAATTGTGACTTAGGGTTCGCATTGTGTAGCAGAGAGAGAGAACAGAGAAGGTTGCATAAGGTGAGTTGTTAGGGTTCGATGACATGCGTCTAGTGGAATAAGTGTGGTTGAAGAAAAAGGGCTTGGGTTTTAAACCCAAAAGCCCAACATTTTTCTTTCATGGAGTGTGAATCTGATCTGCAAAATCCAATGTGTAAAAAACACATGCTCTCACGTTTTTACGATTTAGCACGGCGCTTTTTATGATTAATCCGGAATCCAATTTTGCTTGTGATCAAACTCGCCTGGGGCCTTACAATTGCAAAATTGGATGATTTGACTTGTGATTATGACTAGACTGCCTCTTCCTATTTAAAGGCCCTGCCTTTTTTATTTCTTCTGACTATCTCAGCCTAATGAAACCTAAATTACTAAGGCCCTAGACTAACACGTCAATCATAAAAAACATTGTGTTTACTTCATAAAAGTAATCCTTGACTTTTATACAAAAACTTAAGTTTTAAGGTTTTCCCCCATTTAATTGGTTGTTTTTTTTACTATGTGAAGGTTAATAGCTTTCATAATCTTTTAGTCGGTTTTTGTGACTTATTATGGGAAATAGTTGTTTTTCCTCTATAAATCTGGAAACTGCAAAATAAAAGGACTTTTTCAAAATAAACAAGTCTACAACCATTGTTTGATTGAGTGTATCTAGTGGATCATGATGTTAAAGTGATTGAATGTTAAATGTCGATATTATGCTTTATTTGTGCAGAACACAGCTCCTATTTCTGGTCTATCTGAAACCTCATCAGATCATGAGGATACTGAACCGGAACAGGATAATCATGGTATGATTGATGTAGGGATTGCTGAAAGATTGTTTGTAACTGGTGTTCTTGATGAGTTAAAGATTTGCCTCAGTTATAGTTATCAGGTTAGCCTGTTACCTTTTTTGTGATTTAGTTTCAAATTTGAATTTCCACATGAACTAAAAATGTGTGTTGCTGTAGTCTGATCAGAGCTTAATGAAGGTTCTTTTAAATGAAGAAAAACCTTTGTTTGAATTTCGGGCAATAGGTGGTAAGGTAAAATAGCTAGTTTGTTGTTTCTTAACTGGATGCTTTGATCTTCCCTTTTGAGGCATTTATATTTAAACAGGTGGAGGTTTCTATCAGAGACAATAACATTTTCGTTGGCACTATCTTGAAATCTTTGGAAATAGAAGATTTAGTTTGTCATAGTCAAAGATGGTCGCAGCCTTGTTTTTTGGCAAGATCTTATATTGGGATGGTAGATGAAAATTTGTTATTCAATAATACCATGAGAAAAGATGTTGAAAGTGGTGGGTTGTTCCCTACTGAAACTGATGATAAGTTTTATGAGGCGCCTGAGACTTTAGCAGACAGTGTTGATTATGCTATGCAATCTCCTGGAGGTACATCAGAATACCCATCTAGTTCGCCCAGCAAGATCCAATTTAATTATTCATCTCTGGAACTCCCAAAGTTTAGTCGCATTACTGGACTTCTACCTAGTGACACTTCTAGTAGGAAGGAGCTTGAACTCAATGACACATTGGAGAGTTTTGTCAAAGCTCAAATAATTATCTATGACCAGATTTCTGCTCAGTATAAGAATATAGACAAGCAGGTGGGTGTTGATGGGTTTTAACAAATTGCCTTTTGTTCTATGTGATTTTTTCACTAAATATTTTATTCATGTCATTTCAGGTGATAGTGACTCTGGCTACCTTGACATTTTTTTGTCGTAGACCAACAATCCTAGCCATTATGGAATTTATGAATTCTATTAATATCGAGGATAAGAACCTTGCAACTTCTAGTGATAGCTCTTCAACAGCAGCCATAATGATAAATGATGTATCAAGAGATGTAGATGATCTACAAGCTACTGCTATTGAGGAACATGCTGTTAAGGGCTTTTTTGGAAAAGGGAAATCCAGAGTTATGTTCAATCTGACATTAAAAATGGCTCAGACCCAAATCCTTTTGATGAAGGAAAATGAAACAAAGCTTGCTTGTTTGTCTCAAGAGAGTTTGCTTACAGACATCAAGGTGTTCCCTTCATCTTTTAGTATTAAAGCAGCATTGGGGAATCTAAAAATAAGTGATGATAGCCTACCTAGTAGTCATTTATATTACTGGGCGTGTGATATGAGAAATCCGGGGGGCAGATCTTTTGTGGAGGTACCTCTTTCTCCTACCTTCTTATATTTCATTTTAAAATGTGACCCATGTCTTAAGTGCATTGTTTGCTGTACTTTGTTTCCTTTGTTTAAAAGGGAATGCTCAGATTTTTAAAGGAAGGTTTTTTCTTAGTCATGATCAGCTGCTGAAGATTGTTTACTTATTCTCTCTTTGGTTTTCACCACATGGATGATTCTGGGAATCTCTTTGGCTTTATTTACACAGGCATCTGTATTTGATTTTTTTTTATTTAGGTTTAGCATTCTTTTATCCTTGTTTGGTGGTTGGCTTTCTTATTAGTTTCTAGAAGAGGATTCTTTATTTTCCATCTTTTCTATCCTTCCCGGTAAATAAATGATTTGATATGTTTTAATTACAGTAGTTTAGTATGGGACTATTTCCTTTATTACTCATTATTTAGTTTCCTTATTAATCAATATCGATTACAAGATCAATCAATTATTGATTAATCGGAAATAAAATATTCTAATAATAAATACAATATCAAGAATAATATCAAAACATAATCTCACACTCCCCCTCAAGCTGGAGTATATGTGTGATATGAATCAAGCTTATTAAAAATGTGGTCAACCCGATAGAAAAGAAGGCCCGCGGTGATGATGGAGACTAGTGTGACGCTCGTTGGAGATGAGGCACGCATCGTGCGCGGGAACTTTATATGCCAGGGCCGTACGTGGGGCTGCGTGCAATGGTGTTTTGAGTTGGCTGTGCACGTGGACGGCGTGGCGGTCTTCGGTGATGGCAAAGGGTACTGTTCACCCGTAAAAAAGAAAAAAGGTCCACCAAGGACACCTTGAGGTGGATGGAGAGAAGATCAGTGTGATGCTGGCCGCTGGCTGGAGATGTGTAATGCGTCGTGTGTGTGAAATTCACACGCGCAGACCCTGCATGGGGTTGCGTGTGGTGGTGTTTTGAGTTGGCTGTGCATGTGGACGACATGACAGTCTTTGGCGACGGGGGGCAGTGGTCGATGGTAAATGCTGACGAATAGGCGTCGTGAATTTGACAAGCAAGGGCAGAGCAGCCGCGCTTTACTATTCACCATGAAGAGGGGCTGTGCGGAAAAGGAAAACTGTCAAGTCAACACGGAATGACCCCGACCCCAAACATTAGGGGTAGGTGCGTGAGGAAGGGGCGACCTTGTCAGAGGCGTGGCCAGAACGGTGGCTAGACGTGCTGGTAGAACTTCTGGCGCAAATGCTGTTTGGTGCGGTGTCCGACAGTGGCGCTGTCAACGGCGATGGGTAGATCGGCTGCGGAAGCTCCTGTTGGTGGGTTCGTCGGTCGGAAAGGTCGTTGGAGCTCCGGCAGTGGCCGGTGCAGTGACCAGAAAAAGTTGCTTGAAATTCAAAAACAGATGGACGGAGAAGGAGAAAAAGGTCCCGGGAGCATTGCAATACGGAAACAATTCGCTGGAAGACAGGAGAAGCAGAAAGGTCCACCGGAGACAGTAGGTCCCTGGTGGAGAACCACTTTTGTTGTTCCTCTATCGAGAATAACCTGAGCTCTGGCACAACATTACATTGTATCCTTCCTTTCTTCAATTAAAGTTTCTTCTACCCAGAAACAGAAGCTTCATTTTGTTCTTTGCCATCTTGCTTCAACTAAAAGCTTTTGTTAGATCTCACCTTCATCCCTGAAAAAATACAGCATTTGGTTCTCTCCACCCACACTAGAAAAAAAAATGAAATGTGTTAGATTTCATAATTTTGTTTCTCTAAAAATGTGTAATGAAAAAATGAAATGCCTGAAAAGTTGATCTCAATTTTGCTAGGGTTTGTGCTCATTTCAAGGACTTCTCATTGCTATGGCTTGGCAGATGGATGGTTTTGATGTGTTTTGTTGAGTCAGAAAAGCCTTGTTTAGGAAGTATTGGTTATCTTCTGCCTGTTGCTCTTTTTTTGTTTCTTTCGAACAATACTCTTCGTTATTAATAAGAAATCATTTTGTAGTTTGGATTTAGTGTATATTTGTGTTGTTTTTTAATTAGAAACAATTTTTATCCTAGTAAAGTATTGATTAGGGAAGGGGGATAAGACACTGTCTGCATCTGAAAAATGAAAGAACTACATAGTAGAGAACTTAAGAGTTTAAGATAAAGTGCTGTATAGCACTTGAAACATACAAATTCCTATCCAATACATAGGGGCATAGGAAACCTCTTAAAAATGTGAGCATTTCTCTGCAACCAAATGTATGAAGGGAGAGCGAAAACCTGATGCTGCTACAAAATTTTAGCATCCTTATTCCTGCATAAATCTTTATGACTAAAACAAAATTCCTGTGTAAGTGTGAAGTGAAAGATCACTTCCAGGATTCATCAAGCACAAAGAGCTAGCTCAATGAAACAACAACACTTAGTGGGTTACATGAATTGCATGACACCATTTGGCTTGATTGAAAACCAAACTTTTAGGTATTTGACACTTCATTTGGGTGCTGATGCAATGGCTCTTACTCATTTAAAATTGAGTCATATAGTGTATTACCTCCAGGTAAGGACCTAGCTCACTGTTGGGAAAATTCCAAGTCCCACATTCGCTAGAGATAGTGCCAAGATAGAGTATATAAGTGGGGGCAAATCCTCTTCCTATGAACTAACTTTGGGATTGAGTCAAGTCTATAACCCATATTCTAAGATGGTATCAAAGCTTATCCTAGATTCATTAAAGAGTCACCCACTACATTAACCATGCACCTAGCCCAAAAGTGCCTGAGTGTGTGGGGGTGTATTGTGAAAACCACAAGTCTCACATCATCTAGAGATAGTGCAAAGATTGAGTATGTAAGTGGGGGACATCCCTCACCCTATGAGCTAGCTTTTGGGGTTGACTTAGGCCCATAGCCCACATTCTAAGAAGCACACATAATTTGTCATGACTGATCCATGTTTGAGATTTTGACAAGTTTTACAGTGGCTGCTGAGGTCCTGACACAACCTCCTCCTTTACCCAGTCTTCGAACTGGTTATGAGACCATAGGCGGAGCTTGCAATTATCAATGAAAACAAAATAAAATATGCAATGATTTGTTAAACAAAACAAGCCTGTCGATTTCCAAAAGAATCAAGAGTAAACTACAATTTGGAGAGATAGAAAGAAACTGAATATGGCATTTATAAGAAAACACACCAGATTGATCAACAGCCTAAATTCTTCTAATTTGACTAGAAGAAATGTGAGAAGGTTTAAGTAATGGAAAAAGGGACTGAATATCATTACTCTCACTCATCAGGTTCTGTCAGTTTGGGATATATTTTGAGCTCTTTTGGAACACTTGTGTCCTTCAACCTTGGATTAAATTTTGTGGATGGACTTTGAAGAATTATTCAACATTTTATAGTATTTGGGCTGAGACAGGAGGGAGTTTTGATCTTTTAATTGAAATTATGGGATAGAGTTATATACACATGGCCTCTCTGGTGTTTTGTGCAGTCTTATTAGCATATTTTTCCTTTTTGATATGCAAATGGTTTGGACAGGTTGGATGCATTTCTAAACCTTTGAGGCTCATTTTTCATACTTTTTTCTGTTTAGGAAGATATCTTTTCCTCTTTGGCTGTAATCTTTCCTCTTTGTTAATTTTCATCTTTTATCACCATTTTTTTTTCTTTCTTCAAACAATGTTTCTTCTTTTAGAAAAAGTCGTAAACTGGTAATCGATATTTTGTATGATTTGCTCCATATTTCTATTAATTTTGTTGTTACCAGGCAGGATTAATGTAAGATTGTAAGTATTTAGTTATCAAATCTTTACACGTGCCTCATTCCATTTTGTTTTTATTAATAGACTATAAGGGCAAAAAATGATAAACCTCTACTTCTTAACTTTCAGTGTTTTGTTTTGATATGATAGTGAGTTTCTTGTTGAATATCTGACTGACCATGTAGTTGGAGTTCACATCATTTAGCAACGATGATGAAGACTATGAAGGTTATGATTTTAGTCTTTTTGGTGAGCTTTCAGAAGTGCGCATTGTCTATTTGAATCGATTCGTGCAGGAGGTATTTTACCGGTTGGTTAAAGCTCTGTGTATTTTTATTTTATACACACCAATTATAAAGATTTATTGAGTCTAAATGCATGCAGGTTGATGGTTATTTTATGGGTCTTGTTCCAGACAGCCCAAAAAGTGTCGTAAAAGTAACAGATCAAGTGACAAATTCAGAGAAGTGGTTTTCAGCTAGTGAAATTGAAGGATCTCCTGCTGTAAAGTTTGATCTTTCTCTCAAGAAGCCTATAATACTAATGCCGCGGAAGACAGATAGCCTTGAGTAAGCTGAAGAATTTAGTTTTCCCTTTCACTTATAACTTCTCTAAATAATAGGTTTCACATTTATTTATCGCATCAGACATAGTGTGCTGCATAGTTGATGTTAATGGGACACTCAATCTAATAGTGTAAGCTGTTAAGTAATGGCTCAAGCGTGGTTTTCATCCCTTTAACATCAGTTATTGATATTTCTTTGACGCAGTTTTTTGAAGCTTGACATTGTTCATATAACTGTGAAGAACACATTTCAGTGGATTGGTGGAAGTAAAAGTGAAATCAATGCAGTGCACTTGGAAACTCTGACAGTCCAGGTGAGGTTGGTTGCTCATAATATGATTGGTTTGCTGGTTGTAGAAACTTGGATAGAAAGGAAAGGATATTGACGTGCTCCCTGCCTTGTGTGCTCACTTTGATGTTATGTTTTTTTTTTTTTTGGGCTTATTGTGTACTGCATTTTAAAGCATTTTGTTTTAATATGACTGGTGACTAATTACTGGGGTGTAGGTTGAAGACATCAACTTAAATGTTGGAACTGGATCAAACATAGGTGAAAGCATAATTCAGGATGTGAATGGGCTATCTGTGATTATTCACCGATCTCTTAGAGACTTGTTGCATCAATATCCAAGTATTGAAGTCATAATTAAGGTAATATATTTAATTTTCTTATGTAATGTTTCCTTAAAATCGGATAGATTCACTTTCAAATATTAATGTTATTATTTCATTTACTCTCCTCTGCTAGTATAATCAGTTGTTTCTATTAGCTTGCTATATTTGAATGTGTCTTGTATTGGATGTTGTGGTTCCACAGATTAAAAAGTTGAAAGCGGGAGTGTCAAATAAGGAATATGAAATTATTACTGAGTGTGCTGTTTCTAACTTTTCTGAGGTCCCACATATTCCTCCACCACTGAATCACTATTCCTCCATGGCATTAAATGATACAACAGGAGATATTGTCCCTGAGGTTACAAATGTTGATTCAGGGACCATAAATGTTGAAGCCTCTATTCTGCTGAAACTCTGTGTGTCCATAAATCTTGTTGAGTTGAGCTTATATACAGGGTTAACTAGAGATGCATCTCTGGCTACTGTACAGGTACATTGTCTTTTTTACCAACAAGGAAAGAAATCACATTTTTGGATCCCTTAAGATATTTCTACTATTTACCACACCATCAAAGCAAGAATATACTTCTGTAGAGTTTTTGTTTCTGTTCATAAAACGGCCAAATAATCAACTTTGTTGAGATTGATTAATGAAAGTTGGGGAATTGGCGTCATAAAACTAGGATTAAACATTTTTCTATTGGAAACTTAGGACTAAATTGCTCTAAAAACAAAATACACCCATCAAAGATGCAATAAAATGAAGAACAAATTAATTTTGTATTTCTCAGCTCTTGGTTCTCTCTTGTGCAGGTCAGCAGTGCATGGCTGCTGTACAAGTCCAGTACAGCAGGAAATGGATTCCTCTCTGCAACACTGCAAGGTTTCAGTGTGTTTGATGATCGTGAGGGAGTTGAACAAGAATTTCGGTTAGCAATGGGAAAGCCTGAGAATGTTGGAGCCAGTCCTCTAAATACTTCTTCGTATAATCAAAACCAGGACTCAGTGGATAGTATTAAGGGAGATAATTTTGATCTAGTTCAGACAATGTTCATTGTTGATGTGAAATTTGGTCAGGATTCAACATTTGTTTCTTTGTGTGTCCAAAGGCCTCAGTTGCTTGTTGCACTAGATTTTCTTCTGGCTGTAGTTGAGTTTTTTGTTCCAAAAGTTAGCAGTATGCTATCATTAGAAGAAAATAGGTCTTACATGATGGAAGCTATCATCATTGATCAATCAGTCTACAAGCAACCTTGTGCTGAATTTTCCCTATCTCCTCAAAAGCCTTTAATAGTTGATGATGATAGTTTTGATCATTTCATTTATGATGGTGATGGTGGAATATTATATTTAAAAGATAGACAGGGTTTTAATCTCTCAGCAGCTAGCTCGGAGGCTATAATATACATTGGAAAGGGAAGAAGTTGCAATTCAGAAATGTTGTTATTAAGGTCATTGTGTCTAACTTTATCAACTTCTTTAGCGAAGTGCTTTATGAATATAAAATTTTGGTGGATGCCCAAAAAACTAAATAACCTTTTTTTATTTTTTGCAGGTTGGACAGCATTTGGATTCTTGTGTTTTTCTTGGAGCAAACAGTAGCTATTCAGTTTTAGAGGATGATCATGTCTACTTGGAAGAATTAGTTGAAAGCCCTCAGTCTAGGTCTTTCAGAGGAAGTGTGGATGAAGTACCATCTCAGAATAGTGCAGTTAATAGCTCCACAGAATTGATCATTGAGCTTCAGGTTAAGTGTTGCTTCAGTTAACTACTCATGGATTTGTGCATGATTGATTCGAAATGATGGAAGAGTTGTGTAGGCGTAGCTTTAATTGTATTTACCTGAGACTGGAAGTTTCTTTGTTAGCAGCATTCACTAAGCAATTGTGGATATTGTTGCGTGTGGCCATTGACAAATGGGATGAGCTTTATACACCAGGCACTTATCTAATACACCCAGAATGAACAGTGCATTTCCGAAAATATCCTCGCTTTGTTACAAGCTTCATACATACGAATTCGCAATCCGTATGGTCTATACGGATTCCATACTGTAAATACAGATATAATTTTTAATTTAGCCTGTAAATACAAATATAATTTTTACTAAACCTGCAATTTTTATTAAACTTATGATTTTTATTTAAATCTATGATTTTTATATGTAAAAAATACTTTATTTATTAGATCAAAATTAATTGTTACAAAATTTATTATGTAAACTTATATGTGTCTTAAATATACATTAAAAAATTTAGTGTTATATGTATCAACATTAATTATTTTTTAGCATAATTGACCTATTAGTTCAATTGGTTGGAGCTTCGCGTTAATAACGTGAAAGTCGCAGGTTCGAGACCTGCATGCGCCATTATTTTAAATTATTTTGAAAAATATATTTTAACAAAAAAAAACTTACTTACGGATTGGCCCCTGTTCGATAAAGCAAACATGAAAGAGAGAGAAAAAGAGAGAGAAGGAGAGAGGAATAAACAGTAACTGATTTGTTTTATTTCTGTAAAATGAACTTCTACTCTTTTACAAAGGCTGGCTTAAGATATTTATAGCCTCTTGATACAAATAGAAGGGATAACTGACAGCTGTACACTAAATACAGCTTAATACTAAAATA
>PYAF01000142.1:926994-974777 GCA_007407185.1 Glycine tomentella | reverse complement strand
GCAAACATGAAAGAGAGAGAAAAAGAGAGAGAAGGAGAGAGGAATAAACAGTAACTGATTTGTTTTATTTCTGTAAAATGAACTTCTACTCTTTTACAAAGGCTGGCTTAAGATATTTATAGCCTCTTGATACAAATAGAAGGGATAACTGACAGCTGTACACTAAATACAGCTTAATACTAAAATACATGCTCTAATAGCCCCAGATTGCCCAATCTGTATGTATGAAGCCTGTAATAAAGCGAATGTATTTTTGGAAATGCACTGCTCATTTTGGGTATATTAGACAAATGGCTGGTGTATAACGCTCATCCCTTGACAAATACCTAAGGTCAATATTTTCAGGGGGGCTTTGACTTGTTTACTCAATTTATATTTAAAACACGGTAAAGAACCTTGAACTTGCTTAGGGTCAGAATATCTCAACCTCTTTCTTATTTGTGTTACTTCTTTCTCTTTTCAAATAAATACTTAGAGAAATGCTAGCAACACACTCTAACATACTATTATTGGCTGAATTTTATTAGAAATTACAAAATTTGTGTGTCCGTCTTCTTATTTAATGAGCTTCACTCATGATTTTGTACTTTCCAATATATTTTAACTAATAGTAGAGAGTGTTTTAAAGAGTGTGTTGCTAGCACTCCTCAGTCCTCACATTCTTATTATACCATCAGGCAAGGAAAAGAACCAAAGGGAGGAAAGTTGCAAATAAGAGCAAATGAATTTTTTGTAAATTTAGTCTTCTTTCTGTAACTGAGAATTGAACTTGGAACCTTTTGGTTGAAGGGGCTAGATTCCATGTCAATATAATGGAATCTATAAACCTAAAAACATAAGCTTTTATGCCCAATTTCTTTTTGAAAAATTCTATAGCAATGTGACTGTATTGGGGTTGTTGAAGCCTTGGTATATGAATAGTTATTGTGCTGTTCTTATTGACAATTAATCTGACAGTCTGTCTGCAAGCCACTTCTTTTATTTTATTTATTTATTTATTTTTAATCAGCAAAGGTATGTATATATATATATATATATATATATATCATTAAAAAAGAAGAAAGATACAAAGAAAGTAAAACGTGACATTCCAACCAACACAAAACACTCCTATGCTGACCTAATACATGAAGAACACATGAATTAGATAGCCATAGGCAGGTTGGACATCAAACACCCAACCAGAACATAGAGGGTACAAGTTAAGCCCTCCCCTTATTTCTTTTATTTTAATCTACCAATTTATTATGCTTGGGGTTAAGCTTTAACTGGTGTCTAATATGTTATTTGTTAGACTTCAAGTCTTCAATACTCTAACTTGTTAAGATGTTCCATATTGGAGTATGGCTAGAATGCTCGTTAAAAGGCTTCGGCAGTCCTCTTCCACTGAGTTTTGGGAGCAAGTTAGATCTAGTGCATTTCTATGTGGTATTAGAGCCTATCTAGTCTTAACATTGGGTCACCCATAGATATCTAGTTCTGTATAAGAGAGTAGTATACTCTCTGTTTTTTTTTTTTAGTTTTCTTTTAGACAGTTGTAAGGTTAGTTTTCTGTTAGACAGTTGTAAGTACAACTGTCAACAGCTTTATCATTTTGTTATGCAACTGCCTATATGTACTGCTTCACTCCCCAACCTATAGTTGGATTGAATCCTCATCAATACAGAAATACTTTCCTCTCTCTCTCTCTCTCTCTTCTCCCTAAATCTCTTTATGGTATCAAAGAGCTAGGTTAGATCCTTGCTTCTGAAAATGGCTTTCGCTAACAACAATTCTTCTCCGCCATCACCTATCTTAGAATGTGGGTTTGGACCCAACTCAACCCAAAAAACTAGCTCAAAGGGTGAGGGTTGCCCTCCACTTATATACTCTATATTGGCCTTATCTTTAGCTGATGTGGGACTTGGGTGTTTCCTAATACACCCCCTCTGCCCAACACTTCTTGGAATTGATGCGTGGATAACATGGTGGGTGACCCTTTGAATGGATCTAGGATAAGTTCTGATACCATTTTAGAATGTGGGTTTGGACCTAACTCAACCCCAAAAGCTAGCTCAAAGGATGAGGGTTATCCCCCTACTTATATACTTTATATTATGCAAACTTCACACTCCAGATGTCTAGGCTTTTGTGTGAAGGGAGTGTGTTAAGATGTTTGACATTGGCTAGAAATGTCATAATACTCTGTATAATACTTGGGCAATTCTCCTCCCCCGAGCCTAACTTTTGGAGTGAGTTAGGTCTAGCCTGTTTCTAATATAATTTTAAAATAAAAAAACTTTCTACCCATAATGTTGTGTTTTTGATCCATGTTGCTGACCTTGCTTGAGAAAAGGCTTGGCTGTTGCTGTTGTTTGTGTTTGACATTTATTTTATCATCATGCCATAATCATATAAATATGCAATCAAGACTGTATTATGAATAGAAGTAATGGTATGATTTGTACGTTTGTTTTCAATGTCTTTGCTTTATGCATGTCTTAATATGTGACTGAAATATCTCTTTGCAGGCTGTTGGCCCAGAGCTTACCTTTTATAACACATCAAAAGATGTAGGAGAGTTATTAAACCTGTCTAATAAACTTCTACTTGCACAGTTGGATGCATTTTGCAGGTGAGTTCCTCTACCTAATAGATTAATATGTTAGGAGGGCTGAACATTTGGCATGGTATTCAAGTGTATCGGAGTGCTAATATAACCAATTGTTTAGGAGCCAATCCTAATTTGTAACAGTGAAGATAAAGTTCAGAATAATGTAGAGTGGGCTTGTGCCTTGTACAAAGAGAGTGTCTTAGAGATATTTAACCAGTCTTGAGCTGACTTCATCTAAAAGCTTAATGATTTTTAGAAAATTGGTCCTTTTGAACTTGAATTATTATTTTTGCCTCATCATTATCTTAGGACATGTTTCTAATTTTTTAATGGGAAAATTGGTTGACCAATTTGATGTTTTTATTGGAATATACTGTGCCTATTTTTCAAGTGTACTTTGGACAAACTGAGATTGTGATTTGTTGATAAACTGATATTATTGATATTGTAACAGAAAATGTAATTGGCCAATTGAATCTCTAAGCACTAACAGATACTTATAGTCAGAGACTCTAACAAACTCTAATTATTTATTATCTTTAATTCTAACAGATCATCTATTGTAACTAACTGACAGCTGTGTAACTAACTGACAACTGTACTAATTAACAGGGGTTAACTCTAACAGATAGAGTTAACTTACAGAATATACGCACACTAATTCTAACAGATTATCTATTGTAACTGACAGCTGTACTAACTAATGGGTTAACTCTAACAGATAGAGTTAACTTACAGAGTATACAGTCACATGATTGTGTCTAGTTCTGTTTAATGCAATTGGCACGAGCTCAGATTGAAAATCTCATGGTTACAACTTGAGCACATAATACTTTGAGATGAAAGATAAGCTCTTTTTGGTACTTATATTATAAGCATCCCTAATTATGACCCAAACTTACACTTTTAAGTACGACTTTTGTGCCCGAGGCCTGACTCTAATGATTCACTCTATGCAAGGTGTAGTGATAATGTGGGATCAACTGACTTTAATGTGATTTGCCATTGTCAGGCTTGTTTTGAAGGGTAACAATACTGAGATGAGTGCAGATGTACTTGGTTTGACTATGGAGAGCAATGGAATCAGGATTTTGGAGCCATTTGATACATCCTTGAAGTACTCAAATGCTTCGGGGAGGACCAATATACATTTATCTGTTTCCGATATTTTCATGAATTTCACTTTCAGTATCTTGAAGCTATTTATGGCTGTGGAAGATGATATTTTAGCATTTTTAAGGATGACATCGAAGAAAATGACAATTGTTTGCTCTCACTTTGACAAAGTTGGAACAATAAAAAGTGTGTTTATCATTCTCTATTTGCTTTCCATTTTGGTAAATATAGCGACACATGTGTTTAAGGCTAGTCATATTCATATTTCATTTCACATGCAGATTCTCATACTGATCAAACATATGCCTTTTGGAGGCCTCATGCTCCTCCTGGTTTTGCTGTACTTGGTGACTACCTGACACCACTGTAAGTGAAAATTCTTTAACTTTTTTTCTGATCTAGACTGATGCATTTATTCCCCACTGATTTGAATGTTAATATGATGTGTTTGCTCAACAGAGACAAGCCACCAACAAAAGGAGTTCTTGCCGTAAATATCAATTCTGTAACAGTTAGGAGACCTATTAGTTTCAGATTGGTTTGGCCACCTTTAACTTCTGTGGGCATTGAAGGTGAAGAAGTGGACAATTGTGACTTGTTATGGAAAACTGAGGCAGATGCCATTTTTTCCATTTGGTTCCCTGAAGCTCCCAAAGGTTATGTTGCACTAGGCTGTATTATTACTCATGGAAAGACACCTCCCCCACTATCTTCTGCCTTTTGCATCCCGTCTTCTTCTGTATCTCCATGTTCTTTAAGGGATTGTATCACAATTGGCTCTACTGATATGTAAGTGGAAAATTTCTTCTTTGTGTGTTTTGTTGTAACGTGCAAGGCCGTTTAACAATTTTATACGTTAAACTACCAAACTTCTCCATCATTGTTGAGGTTAGTGCCTTCTGCTATGTATATATTTGGTAATGGCTTAAATGTTATCATTTTGCTTGACTGTTTAAGTAAATATTTTGAGCATTAATTCTGAGATGAAGTTGGGAGTTTTACTTACAGAATATGTTTGAATTACTTTTAACTAAAGATCAGACATAAGATAATGGCATTTTTGTCCTTTGAAAACACAATATCGTTTATCTTGATTGCAGATCGCCATCCAGTGTGGCATTCTGGCGAGTGGATAATTCTGTTGGCACTTTCTTGCCAGTAGATCCTATTTCTCTTAGTTTGATGGGTAAAGCATCTGAATTGCGTTGCATGAAATATGATTTTTTGAAGCCATCCTCAGCAGCATTAAGTAGTCTGGATTCCCATGCTCCTTCTGGTGGGCATCAAGCCTTGCAACCTGACCAGTCTGTTGGTGCAAATTCTAATAGACGCTGTGAGCCTGTTGCTAGCTTTGAGTTAGTATGGTGGAATCAGGGATCAAACTCGAGAAAGAGGTTATCCATATGGCGTCCAGTTGTCCCAATGGGAATGGTATATTTTGGTGATATAGCTGTTAAAGGGTGTGTTTCACACTTAGCTTCTTTCTTTTCATCATTAATGTTTAGATTGTGATTTGTTATCTTGCTATTTACAATTAATAGGGAACTGATACAATCTTCTGCTTTTTAGGTATGAACCTCCAAACACCTGCATTGTTGTTCATGATTCCAGAGACGAAAATATTTTTAAAACTCCACTAGATTTTCAGCTTGTTGGACAAATAAAAGCGCAGTGGGGAATGGAAAGTATGTCATTCTGGCTTCCGCAAGCTCCTCCTGGCTTTGTTTCCTTGGGTTGTGTTATATGTAAAGGGAAACCTAAGCAAAATGATTTTAGCACATTAAGATGCATGCGAAGTGATTTAGTAGCAGGAGATAAATTTTTGGAAGAAAGTGTGTGGGATACATCTGATGCCAAGCATGTAACTGAACCATTTAGCATATGGGCTGTTAGCAATGAGTTGGGGACTTTTATTGTTCGTGGTGGTTTCAAAAGACACCCAAGAAGGTTTGCTTTGAAGCTTGCAGATTCTAATGTGCCAAAGTGGCTCAGATGTTACTGTCATTGATGCAGGAGTTCGGACTTTCTCAATGGCTCTTTTTGATGATTACAGTGGATTGGTGAGAATAAAATGCTTAGTTTGTAGCTTTTCTTAGAATAATAGTGTGAGTGCCTAATCTTCTAGGATCTTAAGCTTTTAGAATGAATGGGTCTAATATCTATAGGTGTTCTCCAGAGATAGAAAAGTGCTAATTGTGGCATGCTTTTAAATTTAATATTTAAACAAAATGGGTGTTGTCAGCATCAAGTTATCTATAGATATATGTATATGATATACCTTAATCTCAATTAGATTGCAAGCACAATTCAATTAACTCCACCAAATATAATGAATTGTAGAGTGAAAATAGAAGAAAGGAAAACGAACCATTTATTTAGACCAGATATTTCCCTATCTAATATAAAATTTGTTAGATTATGTAATTGATAAGTGTTTTTGGTGTGCCACATTAAATCTTCTCCTAATATTCTAACATGCCTCGTTTGCCAGTGAAGAGGGAGTTGAAGTTGTTTTCTTTCTATTTTGATGTAATTCTTAAACAGTACCGTTAGATATGAAACCATCCATGAGCTTTCAGCTAACTGCTTAAGCTTTTGGAAGAGTTAGTTGTTTACAAGGTATTAGAGCCTCCATGGAAGTATTACTAAGTGTATTGTAAATGGATCCTTGCTGTCCCATTCCTCTATAGATAGTTGAATTTCAGCATAAGTAGGGTGACTGTTTATTGTCCACATTTCAAGCCCAAAAGTGCTTGTGTGAGGGGATGCATTAGAGATAAAACTATTCATAAGCCTTCACCTGATTGTTTAAGTTTTTGGTAGAGCAGGTTCCCGACATATCTTTAGAGATTAAGCTCTTTATTTTTTCTTTTTATCGTAAAAAATTTGAATATATTATATATAGTAATAAAATCAGTACAAGTGGTACTGTTGTATTTACATCCTATAGTCATTATGTACGGAGCTATAGTGTCCTAATACAAACTTTAGTGCAGGAATTAGGCAGCCATAGATCTGTAGTTAAACTAGGATCCCAACCACAAAAAATCTATAAACCAATCCCCCCTGAACACAGAACCCAGCCTTGATGTTGCTAGACCATGTGTGGAAAGGAATGTCAGATCCTTTTTCCATATTTTTAAGCCATGTCCAACAGAAAAATAACGCATCTTGGATCCCCGTCCCAAATCCAAATGTCTTGTTGCTGAACTTGTACTGTCAGACCCTCCATAAATTTTGCAGCTATGTCTATCTCACCCTCCAAAAATAATCTCCTCCACTTGAACTGCCATTCCCAATCTCCATTTGTTGCCACCCCTAGCTGCTGGATATATTGTTGTTGCTGTTGAGAAATGCGGTACCCGCAACGAAACCCCATCTTCCCAAAACTTCACCTTTGATCCACATCGAATTTTCCATTTTGTTCCACTTTTAAACCAGCCCCCCCTCCCCCAAGTCGAGTTGCAAATAATGCTTAAATCCCGCCACCAAAAGGACTCTCTATTGTTCCTTCTTGTCTCATCCAAATCACTCCAACTTCCATATTTGGAATCCAAAATTTGCCACAATTCTCCATGGTGCTGAAACAAGTTCCAAAACCATTTTCCAAGTAGAGCATAGTTGAATTTCACCAAGTCTCGGACACCCAAGCCACCTTTCTCCTTCGGATTTGTCTCCCAATTCACCCAGGCAATCTTTTGTTGGATCCATCACCTTCTTTGGAACCCTGAAAAAAGAAAAGAAAAAGATAGGAATTGAGTTCAGGACTTGTTCAGTATAAAATTATGTGAAGTTTTGTTATTGCCTATTTTCTTTCCAGTTTCTTGGAAAGTGGGCTTGCATTATACTTGCTGACACCTAGATTCTTGATTTGCATGGTATCAATCCCCTTTTTTTTTTATTTGAACTTTAAGTTAACATTGGAACTGTAGAAATTGCTTGAATAATAGTGCCTAAGTGTGAGTTGTAAGTGTTAAATGATGTCTTCGTTCTTCACCCTAGTAGTTATACTTTAAAGAAGTAATAACAGAAGATTGCACTCCGAGATGGGGTCCTCTTTCTATACTACTTTAGGTTATATACCGACCTTCAATTCTCTTCTTGCCAACCTGAATTTTTGATTTGAAGATTTTGCGGGAGTTTTCTCTCTGTTGAGGTCTATGGGATTCATGAAGCGATTGCTAGCTGTTGATTTGTTTTCCTCGACATGAAAAGTCATTGATTGCTGTTACTGTTGTGTGAAATTTAATTATTATAATCCTTTGTACATCTGTACTGATTGCTTTTCTTTGAATTTGACAGATGGTTCCTTTGTTCAATATATCTTTGAGTGGAATAACATTTAGTTTGCATGGAAGAACTGGGTATCTAAATTGCACTGTTGGCTTCTCCTTGGCTGCCAGGTCATATAATGATAAGTATGAAGCCTGGGAGCTTCTTGTTGAGCCAGTAGATGGATTCTTAAGGTAATTGCTTTGTGTTTAAAAATTATAGAATGCGTGTGATACATGTTGCCTTTGGTAGAATCCTTGAGTGCGGATTGGGAGTTTAGGTTGTTATGAGTAGTGGTTTAATTTGATTTATAAAAATGAGAATTGGGTTAAAAATAGGTCTTGGGTCAGTATCCTCTTTGTGACAGTTCTTATTCTTAGAAATTGTGGGTTTGGGCCTAACTAGACCCTTCAAAATCGGCTTGTAAGGTGAGGGTTGCCCCCCACTTATATACTTAAATTTGACCATATCTCTAGCCAATGTGGGACTAAACCACCACCCCTCAAGGTTGCAATTAAGGCAACCCCAAAGAGGCCGCAACTACGGGGGCTAGGGGGTCTGCAGTTAAGGCAGCTTTCCAAACACTTATTTATTAAGATGTGGGAATATTGGAGCTGTAAGGATGGGAATTGTTCCTTGGAGTAGTAAGATTGGATAGATCAATTGTTCCTTGGGGTAGTAAGATTGTACCTTTAGATCAAAAGAATTGCAAAACAAGGATGAATGGGAAAGGCAAGATGTACATTGCAAACTATTGTGAGCATTCAAGAACTGAGAGCATAATTTTTGTTCTCCTGTTTGTGCCCTGGCTTCTACCCGCTAAACCCACCAGTGACACGCCACCAAAATCACGACTCCATCAATGCCAGGATGAAGGGTTTTAGATACTATATTTTGGTCATATCACTAGCCGATGTGGGATCTCCAACACAGTTATTCAACTGCATTCTTAGGTAGTTAGTAATCTGTTAGATTAATGGTGACAGCTGCCATAAAGACAACTGAGTTTCTAAGATGGTATCTAGAGCTGAGTAAGATCAACAATAGCCAAAACTTTAGGTTAGTAATAAGCTGCTGAGCTAACTGAGAGAAACTTCCAGTGACTATGATGTCATCTACATACATAAGTAGTTAAAAAACGAGTCTTGTAAACAAAGAGAGAAGGGTTGCATTTGCTGGTTTTGAAGGCAAAATGCAGTAGAGACGACTGCAGTTTGTCAAACCATTGTCGGGGGACCTGCTTGAGGCCTTAAAGAGCCTTGTTGATTTTTCAGACCAGATAGGGATCTGCAGCTTCAAGCCCTGAAGAAGGTCCCAACTGTTTGTAAGAGCTAAGGTGATGATGAGTCTTATAGTAACTGGTTTTACAACTGGTGAAAAAGTTTCATTAAAATCAAAACAAGGGAGTTGATGGAAGCCGTTGACTACAAGCCAGGCTTTGAATTTATTGATGGACCCATCAACATTCTCTTTTACCCGAAACACCCATTACAACCAGTAGCTTGCCTGTTGGGTGGAAAGTGAAGGAAAAAAGGAGAAACAAATAGAAATTCTCAGTCATTGATTTAAAAGTGAACCAATCTAACAGTTCCTACTGTGGGAGACATGGAGCACTCTCCAACCGTATCCTCGTCCTGAAGAAAGGGTCAGACTGCCTCAGGGATGGCTTAAAATAATTTGATTTGGTTCAATTAATCTCTTGTGGATAGAATACAATATAGCAATGATGCTAGTTGAGCCAAAGAAATAGTAGACAAAACAGCAATTTATGCTGAAACAGAACCAAACTGCAACAAAAATATACTTATATATGTTTTTTATGGTACCTGGTGGTGATTGGTTTTAAATTAATGTAGTTTTTGATACCTGAATCGACATTTTATTTCCTCCCCTTCTTATTTGATGTCAATGCAAATAATATGACATTTATTAGTTTAAGAATTTGAAAACAATTTTTAAATTGTTGAGCTTTCATGTATTAAAATTGGACATAATTCCTCGAAAGTGAACAAAAGTGTAAAGTGAGAAAGTAAGGATGCATTTACCAAATGAAAGCTTTAATGGTCAAAAGCTGTTGGATGATGCTATTTTTTTCTGTTAGTTATGGGTCAAAAATCTGGAAAAAGTATTTGATATCTCTTTCCATTCTTGGGCCAGTAATATAAGGATCGGGTTTTGTACTCAGGGGGGGTTGGTTTTATAGGTTTCTTTTTGTGGAGGGGTACCTAGACTTATATAGTCTTATGGATTCCTAATTCTTGCAATACTGCAGTATTAGGGGGTATTACGGCTCCATAGGATTATACATAGCAGGGTAACAATGTAAATAGTACAGTACCACTTGTACTCATCTTTATTATCAGAATACATAATATTTTTGCTGATAAAAAAAAGGATGCATTTACCATTGATTTGAATAAAGAATTTGTAATCTTAGCTAACTTTAAATCAACAGTAGATACACACTTAATCGCTTCACACGTTTCCTTACTTTAAAACAGTCAAATACATTAAAATTATATTTTGGTTCCAGTTTCTCTTCTTTGCTTAATTACAGCTTCCTGTAGGTACCAATATGATCTCAATGCCCTGGCTGCAACCTCTCAATTACGTTTGACATCAACTCGAGATCTGAATTTAAATGTTTCAGTTTCTAATGCTAATATGATCATTCAAGCTTATGCAAGCTGGAACAACCTTAGACATGCTCATGAATGTTATAAAAACAGAGTAAACTGTCTTCATCCTTTCTCATTTTTGTTGCTTTAGGTCTGCTTTTTTTCCGTTGTATTTTACATTCTCCATTTTACATCATTTGTTTTCTCTTACCAGGATGCATTTTCTCCTACTTTCGGTGGAAACTCTATCATTGACACACTTCACGAGAAAAATTATTATATAATCCCTCAAAACAAACTTGGTCAGGATATTTTTATTCGTGTTACTGAAGCTTGGGGTCTCCAAAATATAATTCGGATGCCATCTGGGGATATGAAGGCTGTGAAAGTTCCTGTGTCGAAAAATATGCTAGAATCTCATTTGAAGGTTAAACTCTGTAGAAAGATTAGAACAATGGTTACAATCATCATAGCCGAAGCACAGGTATAATTTCGGTTGCTTTTAGTCATTTATATTTGGTTTTGGCATTTGGCAGTCTCAGTTTTCAGCTAACCTTCAATACCTGTCATGCCTATTATTCAGTTGCCTACAATTTTTTTTTTCCATATTGCTAATGCAGTTTCCCCTAGTTGAAGGTTCAGATTCCCAGCAATATACAGTGGCTGTCCGCCTTTCTCCTAATCAGAGCCTCCCTAGTGATGCATCGGTTCATCAACAGAGTGCACGCACACGTGGACAAAGGGCACATCATTTATTGCCTTCAAATGTTGAGTTAGTCAAGTGGAATGAAATATTTTTCTTCAAAGTTGATTCCCTGGTATTGATAAGTATCTTAGTTGCTTTTATTTATTCTTGTTCTAGGTAAGTTTTGTTGGAAATTGCTGCTTATTAAGTTTGTATTTCCTAAAGTTCAAATTCATTTAGAATAGATTTTGATATTTTTCAAGTCCTGAATGTTTACTTAAAATTTGGATCTGTGTTCTAATTGGTTTACATATGATGGCCCTAGAAGTCTATGGCCCTAGATTGGATAAGGTTATCATCGTCCCTACTCCCTATATTTGTGGAGTATAGTGAGCTATTTTATTAAGGCATATGGTTATCGTCGTAGCTTCTTCATGCTGTTCAGCTCATGGCTTTCTGTAATAGAAAATGGAATAGTCTGTTATTGAGAAAGATAAATGAAAATTACAATGAAATGAGTCAAATGACAATGTAATGTAAATGGAAATTACAAAATGAAAAAAATATAGAGTATATCCCTAATAAAGAGTAATCTTTCTATTTATGTTTTTTGGGGGGTGAATAAACTTTTTGGTTTTTATTAAAAAGTATAAGTTGATTTCTAGTTCTTCACTTACCTTTTTTTTCTCAATTAATATTTTTTATTCTATACTTTTTTATTTCAACGGGATGTATAGTATTTATTTGATTTACTTTTTCACTTTGCTACCTAGATTGGAATTTTAAACTGTGTTGGCTAAGATAAGGCTATATTGAGCATTTAAACTTTATAACTTTTCAGGATTGACATTTGATGCTACTTTTTGTTGGCGAGGCTGTATATGATAAGATTAGATATGATCTGTATTTAAGTAGGATTGTGATTGTAATTACTGTAAATAAGGGATTGATTGTGTACAGTTTTAATTTCATGTTTGTTTCTGTGGAATTTACATTTGATTTTCAAAATTAGAGCATCATTTTTCCTTTTAAGTCTCCATTTTGGTTTTCCAATTATGAAACTAACTTCAAACTTGGCTTCTATACTTTTTTTACAGGACAACCACTCCTTAGAGTTAATTTTAACAGATATGGGTAAAGGTACTTTCTTGAAACTCCATTCGGACCTAAGTGACATTTAATGCTGATGAAAGTGCAAACCAATTAATTTCAGTTCATATGTCTGCAATGGACATGGATTGGGAATATAATACTACCTCCGGTCCTATATATAAGAAACAAAACATAGGACTACTTTATTGCTAAATTTCCTTTTTACCCTTAATTAATTGTGAGGTCTATTAATGATATACACTCATTTGCCCATAAGGTATACCCATTGGTTGAAAAATTATCTTTTGAAAAATAACCACCTTTTAAACCATTTTATGTCATGGGTAGCCTAGGAATAAAATTAATCTTTTTGAAAAATTAACCAATCTAACCACTTTTATTGGTCTTGAAAAATTAGGTAATTGTTTCTTATATATAGGACCACAGTAATATTTTGAGCACTTACAAAGTTTCTAATTTTGTGAATGTTCTTTTGGTATGGTAAACAACATAGATAGGCGGCACAATCCTCTTGATTACATTCTTCTCTTCTCTACTTTCTTCTAGGTGTTCCTGTTGGATTTTTTTCAGCTTGCTTGAACGAGATAGCAAGAACTATTGAGGACTGCTCATATCCCCAAAATTTTGCCAATAAGTTGAAATGGATAGATTTGTCTCCAGAAAACTCCATGGTGAATTTTGTGTATGATTTGCCTTTTTTTTGTTTTGTTTTCTCTAAGTACTTATCTTAATAATGTCATGCTGAGATTTCAGGATGCTTTTTCTAAGAAGCCTTGCAAATTACAATGTGCCATACTAGTGCATAATTCTGAAGTCGAGACTAGCAATCAATTATCTAATTATGATGCCCATAAATCTGGGTTTATTCAAATTAGTCCAAGCAAGGAAGGTCCTTGGACAACTGTGAGGCTGAACTATGCTGCCCCTGCTGCTTGCTGGCGGTTAGGCAATGCTGTTGTTGCAAGTGAAGCTAGTGTGAAGGATGGAAATAGATATGTGAATATTCGATCACTGGTTTCTGTTCACAACAACACGGATTTTGTGCTTGATTTATGCCTTACTTCAAAAAGTTTGTCAGGAAAGGGGAATTTGCTGAAAAATTCAAGTAATTCTGAATCTATTCAAACAGAGAGCTACAGAATTCAGACAGATGAGTTTTTTGAAACTGAAAAGTTAACTCCACACATTGGTTGGGTACGTTGTTCAGGTTATTCTGATAACCATATGTCAGACGGGGGAAAATCTCATCAGGTAAATGTTAATAGTTTTCACTTTCCATGGGGAACTGTTTATTTTTTCTCTACTGATGAACGTACAAACTAATATTTGTATAAAATGCTCATAATTTTTTTCTCATACTTCTCTTTTTAAGAGGATCAGTAATATGTGAGATGCTTAGGAAATTCAGAATTGATCAAGCACTTGTGCTGTAATCACTAGCCTTAGAACAGGAGTATGTTGGGAATTTGATTAGGACTACACAAGCCACTACCTAGCCATATGCTAATGTCTTTACAATCACATTTTGGTTCTTGTTTTTGTTTCTTTGGTTAGAAGAATTTTGTTGCATGTTGAGGTTTAAACATTGCTCAGAAAATTGATATGAACTTATAGAATATATGATTATCATGATTAAGAAATCGATAGACCCCAAGCTTTTAAACTTTCATATCAAAATACTGTTTATGTGGCACTTTTATGGTCTCTTAGAAAACCTTCTGGTCATCTATCTCAAACACTTTTGTGGAGGAAGAATGGTGTATAAATTCTGAGCACATTTAGATTTAATTTTGCATCATTCAATAATCTAAAATTCAGCCTAAACATGAAACTAAATTTTGTATGGTATCAACGTAAGATGAATATGTTTAAAAAATCAAACAATAGGGGAATCAAACAAGAAATATATTCAGAACTAGTTCATAAACTATGTGATTGGCAGGTTGGATTGTAGTAGTAGCATTTTTATTATTCTGTCTTTTCTTATTTTATTTTATTTTAAATTTTTATAATCCAGGTTTTTCCTGGAATTGATCTACCACCAGGTTGGGAATGGATTGATGATTGGCATTTGGATACAAAATCTTCCAATACTTCTTATGGATGGATTTATGCTCCTGATGTGGAGAGTTTGAGATGGCCTGAATCCTTTGATCCAAAGGAATCTATTAATTCTGCCAGGCAAAGGAGATGGCTAAGAAGCAGGAAGCTAATAGCAGAGGATCTTAAGCATGAAATATCAGTTGGGCCACTGCAACCAGGAGAAACTGCTCCACTCCCTCTATCTGGTTTGACACAATCTGTACAATATTTCTTGCAGTTAAGGCCCTCAGAAAACTCTTGTGAGTACTCATGGAGTAGTGTAGAGGACAGACCTAGGCAGCCAGAAGAAATTGGTAGGGGAGGTCAATGCTCAAATCTGTGTGTTTCAGCTCTTTCTGAGTCAGAGGAACTATTGTGTTGCAGTGAGGTGCATGGAACCTCTGGTGGCTCCCACAAGTTGTGGTTTTGTGTAAGCATACAAGCAACTGAGATTGCTAAAGATATCCATTCTGATGCCATTCAGGATTGGTGTTTGGTGGTCAAATCACCTCTAATAATAAGCAATTTTCTTCCACTTGCTGCTGAATATTCATTCTGTTCTTGAAATGCAATCAAGTGGCCATTTTCTTGCATGTTCAAGAGGAGTATTTTTATCTGGAAAAACTGTACATATATACAGTGCTGATATTAGGAAGCCTTTGTTTTTATCTTTGCTTCCACAAAGGGGTTGGCTTCCCATACACGTAAGATACAGACTTTCAATACCTTTGTTTTTTGTGATTTAGTTACTAGGTCATTTTATTTACATTGTTTTATGCTGTTGATATCTCACCGTCCCCCTTTTCCGAACAGGAAGCCGTTCTTATATCTCATCCTCATGAGAATCCATCAAAAACAATTAGTTTGAGAAGTTCAATATCTGGAAGGTTGTTAAGTTCTGGATGTGGAATAGTTAGAAATTTCCCAATCTATTACCTTATTATTTCTAAATTTCTATAAATTTGGCTGAAATTTTGTTGGTCTCTACTTTTGAGGGACAGCTTAATTTGCATCAACCTGTCTTATATACCTCCTTATGTGCAGGGTGATCCAAATAATTCTTGAGCAGAACTATACCAAAGAGCACACCTTGCTGGCTAAAACAATTAGAGTCTATGCTCCTTATTGGTTGGAAGTAGCTAGATGTCCTCCACTTACATTTAGGCTTCTTGATATGTCAGGAAAAAGACATGCCAAAGGTTGCTGCTCAGTTTCAGACTAACAAGAAAAATGGATTAATAATCCTTGAAGAAATAACTGAAGAGGAAATATATGGTGGTTACACAATTGCATCTGCTTTTAACTTTAATATCCTGGCCCTTTCATTGGCTATTGCCCAATCAGGAAATGAGCATTTTGGACCTGTTACAGATCTTGCTCCTCTTGGTGATATGGTAATGTCTAGATATATGTCTTGACAAACTAGAAGTAATTGCACATGATTTTATAAAATTGACTTTTTTTTATCCTTAGGATGGCTCTTTGGATATATATGCATATGATGGTGATGGAAATTGCTTGCGGCTTATATTTCTACAAAACCATGCCCCTATCAATCTGTTCCGACAAAGGTTGTCACAGAAGATCAAATTTAGCATAAATGTTATTACTTATTAGGCAGTCAGTTTGTAATACTTCTGTATTTGTGATTGTTGTTGCAGGTAATTTCTGTTCGGCCATTTATGACTTTCACTAATAGACTTGGTCAAGATATATTCCTCAAATTGAGCACTGAAGATGAACCAAAGGTTTTGCGTGCTTCTGATTCAAGGGTATACTTTGTGTGTCGTGGAACTGGCGGACCTGAAAAACTCCAGGTTGGCTACAGTTCATAGTTGATATATTGCTGTAATAATTGACCTCATTTAATTTATCCTACATTTCTTCTGGACATACAGATGATTTTTTTTGTAGAATTTCATAATTCATATAATGAATTGTCAAAGGTAATGTTATTGATATTTGTGATTTTGTGGTATTGATTTGATTACACCATGTTAAAGCTCCTATTAAGAATATGTATTATAGGAGAAAGTAGAAATAGAAAAGGGCCCAATGTAAATACACCCACAACTAGGTGGTATCTCTTTAGGAAGTTAGTGGGTAGCAGTTCTAAATAGGAGGAAATAGGAGGGGAGTTCTAAATTTTTTTTTTTATCAGCAAAAGTAAGAATATATATTATAGTAGTAAAATCAGTACAAATGGTACTGTTGTATATACATCCTTGATTGACTATGTGCAGAGCTATGGTGTCCTAATACAAGCTGTAGTGCAAGAATTAGGCAGCCATAGATCTGAATCTAACTAGATTCCAGACCACAAAAAACTATAAACCAATCCCCCCCGAACACAAAACCCAACTCTGATGCAATAGGAATGTTGAAGTAAGTGTTCTCTCGGCATTTCCGGGAAGACACCCCCTGTGTTTAACCAAGACAGCGATTCCCACCATAGTGGCATGGTTTTGGCACAATTGAAGAAAAGGTGGGACGCATCCTCATCATAATTTCTGCAAAATGGGCAGCAGACGTCATTCAGTTCTACATTCCTTCTCCTCAAGTTAACCTTTGTTGGCAATCTATCCCAAATCAGCCTGCAAGCAAAGTGTGTTGCTTTACTTGGGACTTTTAGCTTCCATAGGTCAGTAAATACTCGGTCATAATTTTCATCTGTCATATGTTGACTGAGCAGTTTGTACTGCCAAGCCCTCTATGTCCTCCATAAATTTTGCAGCTATATCTGTCTCCTCCTCCAGAAATAATCTCCCCCATTGGAACTTCCATTCCCACCCTCCATTTGATGCCACCCCTAGCTGCTGGATATATTGTTGTTGCTGTTGAGAAATGCTGTACATTCTCGGGTATTTCTCCAGCAATGAAACCCCATCTTCCATCCACCCATCTTCCCAAAACTTCACCTTTGACCCACATCCAATTTTCCATTTTGTCCCACTTTTAAACCAGCCCCCCTCATCAGACGAAAATAGGAGGGGAAGAGGCTTATTTTGGGAGCTGTTTGGTTGTGAGGAGAGATCAGGCTCTTGAAGTCCTAAATATCATTTTTGTGATCATTTTCTTTAGGAACCCACTCTTCCAAGGAGAAGATACATTGCAACAAAAGATTTTTTTTATTCTTGTTCCTATTATGGTTTGTAGAGAGAGAGAGGCATATGAGTAAACTATAATTGGATACATTACAATGTGTAGCGATCCTCATTTATATTACTAGATTAAGTATATACAAGCATATGTTCCAAGCCCATATACATACTAAAACCGTTTATTCTTAACAATAACTCTTAACACTCCCCCTCAAGCTGGAGCATAGATGTTAATCATGCCCAGTTGTTACAAATAAAATCACTACACACCTCACCTCATTCAAAGTTTTAGTAAATTGTAATATTGGGAAAGAGTAGCAACATTAAAGATGCACCTATTGCCAATAAGGTTGTTAATGATATTTAAAGATGAGCTGATATATCATAAGATCACAGTATGTCAACGAGTCAACTGAGTGATCTTTCTAAGATAATAGCTTAAAAAAACATTATTTGTTGTTGGCCACTTAGGAATTGTAATTTTTTCATCACTTGATTATTTTTAAACTTCTGTCCACAATCATCATCTGATTGAGTTTTAATGATCTGAATGCTTTTTTCTTCTCATTTCTACTTTTAGGTAAGACTAGAAGGTACCACTTGGTCATTTCCTCTTCAAATTGTAAAAGAGGATACAATCTCCCTTGTTTTGAGGATGAATGATGGCACTATCAAATTTTTGAGAACTGAAATCCGTGGATATGAAGAAGGATCCCGTTTTATTGTGGTATTCCGCCTTGGATCAACTGATGGTCCTATCAGGTACTGATATGCATATATTGACTGGCCTAGTCATATATCCTTTACTTGTAAGCAAGACAAATGTGTATATCTAGTTCTTATGACAAGTGATGGAATGATTCTGATATGGTTTGCCAGTACCTCATATAAGATCTCTTGTACAGGATTACAGTAAGAACAACGTATGTAGGAACGTGCTTACACAAAACAGATTTTAGCTTAAAGTTCTCTTTACAATTTAGCGCTTTCTTCACTGTTCAAAACAATTTTTTACTGTTCAAAGCATTATCTAAAGCACTTTAAGGATGAAAAGCTAAACAAACATTTTGATCTGTTGTAGTTTCTCTGTATTGGGCCAGCCTGATCTGAGATTAAGAAATCTGATTGAGCTACTGCTGGCCAAATTTTGATTAGGATATTATTTCTTTCACTTAACTCATATTTTATGTTGTGTTATTTAGTTTGACTGCAGGAGGTATAAGGAGAAGGCATATGAATGGCATTTTTTATATATTTCTTATAAAGTGAAAGTTTTTTATTCCCCCTAATATGTGTTTCTGTTTATTTTAGAATGAGGAAAATGAACAGACTTAATTAGCAATAAGTATATACAGATGTATAAGAATACAAAAATACATCAAAAAAACATTTACCCCCAACCACCACTTCCAACAAAAAACATTTCATTTTCCTAGTTAGTTATAATTAAAGCATTTTCTTAGAAACTACTACTCAAAGTAGTTTCTCAAAATAATCAAAAATCATTTTTTCAGTAGATTCTTATTTTCTTAAAAAACTTGATCAAACACTAATTTTTTAATAGTAATTTGTCACTTCATGGGAAAAACTTGAAATCAATTAGCTCATAGTAGGTTTCACATCATAGATTCAGTGTCTTGCCTAAATCTGACTCAAAAGCTTGCATGAGTGTATTTCTTTGGGAGAGAAGCTTACTTTACTTTATAAACAGGATTGAGAACAGAACGACAAACAAGGTGCTTAGCATTCGACAGTCTGGATTTGGTGAAGATGTTTGGATTCAGTTGCAACCACTGTCGACCACCAACTTTTCTTGGGAAGATCCATATGGGAATAAGTTTTTAGATGCTAAACTTAGTGATGATGATAGCAACACCATTTGGAAACTTGATTTGAAAAGGACTGGATTATCTTCTGCAGAATTTGGATTGCAATTCCATGTGATAGATAGAGGAGATATAATAATTGCAAAGTTTACCGATGATGGGATGCCGAGTTCAAGTTCATATGAAGAGATTAGAGGCCCAATGTTTTCTGGAAAAGGGGGAGTTTCTGGTGTTCAGGCTAAAATGCAGAGCAGTGTTACTCCTTTTGAGCTCTTAATTGAGTTAGGGGTGGTTGGAATTTCTATGGTGGACCATAGATCAAAGGAGCTCTCGTACTTATACTTGGAAAGGGTGTTCTTAACATATTCAACTGGCTACGATGGTGGAAAGACAAGCAGGTAACAGCCTTATTATATTATAAGATGCATCATTTAAATGAGGCATGTATCTAAAATGCATATTTTATTCAACTGGCTCTCTGTATTACTGATTGTACAATGTACAGTAGTATCCACAAATGTCTATAGTAGGTGATTTATTTCTCTCTAACTGTATCTTTGTCAGTTAGGATAGTTAGTTATTAGCCACATCTTTGTTGAGTCAGCACTGAGAATAGCCTCCCCAAGACACTTCTCAGAGTCTGCACTCCCTATAAATATGTATACTACCTCCATTCCTATTTATAAGACTTAATTACCTAATTCACCAGGATTAAGAAAAGTGGTTAATTTAGTTAATATCAATAAATTTGTCCTAAATTTATACACTTATCCTAAAATACCATTGTCATAATGTTTCTCTCTCTCTCTCTCTCTCTCTCTCTCTCTCTTCTAAATGTATGTCAATATAACTTCTCATTTAATTATTATGGGTATTTCAGTCTAAAAGTAATTAATGTAAGAGAATGATGGATTGGGTCTTATAAATAGGAACAGAGGTAGTATTGTATTTTCAGTGTGACTAAAATCTCTTCATTTCAGTTTACTTTCTCTGATTTCACAATTACTTCGAAACCTATTAATATGGTTGATGACCATTTTGGATTCCCTTTTGATCTTGCAAAGTTGCAATGGGCCCCTTGGTAGTTCCTCTCATTTGTGATGAGTTACAGTTTTATATGACACCTTTCATTCGTGATGAGTTACAGTTTTATACGACAGAGTGATCAACAAATACAGAATATAATATCTTTGAGATCAGATGTATAACAATTATTTTGAGGTTTCTATTGCATGTCTTGTAAAAGTTTACTCGTGCATACTTTAGAAAATTAATTTTAACATTTTTGACAGGTTCAAGCTCATATTTGGTTATTTGCAACTGGACAACCAGCTTCCTCTAACATTGATGCCTGTGCTCTTGGCGCCAGAGCAGACCTCTGATGTGCAACACCCAGTTTTCAAGATGACAATCACCATGCAGAATGAGAATAAAGATGGAATTCAAGTTTACCCATATGTTTATATACGAGTATGCTTTGTTGAATTTGATGCTAATTTGTGATCTGATATTCTGATTTTCTTTAAGTAAAATTTCAAATATTTAAATAATATTAATATAACCCCTTTAAATTTGGTGGACACTCCAGGTAACCGACAAATGCTGGAGGCTTGAGATTCATGAACCCATTATCTGGGCTATCATGGACTTCTACAACAATCTGCAGCTAGATCGCTTACCTAAAAGTTCAACTGTCACAGAAGTTGATCCAGAGATACGTTTTGAGTAATATTCTTTCTTTTTACTTTTTCGAAATATAGTTTTGTTTTTGTTCAAAATTTTCATTTTATTATAGCTAGTTGGGCTTTCTATTTTCTCCATCGGCATCAACCACCCACTTGTCAATTATATCATATGTACCTCTAGGAGTGCATTGACAATTTGAAGCATGCTTAAATAAAGGCTATATAATCTCTCTTAGCAGTTGCAAGAGAAGTTAATGAACAGAACAGATAGTAATCTGTTGCATTTCTCCTTGTCAAACCACAAACTTAATTATAGTCAAGCCGTACTTAGGCGTTGCTTGAGAATGTTTAGTTTTGTAGATGGCAATTTAAGGTTTGTAACATTACCTCACTGCATATGGACTACTTGTTTGGTACTACTTACCAGTAACATACACTCCAACATTTCAAATAATTTTTGGGCCGAGATTTTTATGCAAGAACCTTGAACAACTTATTTTTATGCAAGTGTGTTTAGCTAGAAAAGGTGTCGAAAATATGGATAGAGCTTAAACTAGAAGTTGTAGCAATAGATTGTGTTTTCCCAATATGTTATCTTGGGACAAATTACTTTCTTCCTTCTTTGTGGGTTTCTTTTAATGACTGTGTTAGGGGAATTGTCATTTATAAGTACACAAAGGGACTGGAAAACTATTATGAGCTTATATTATGCTTCTTATTTTGTGTTTTGGCTTCTTCTAGGATGATGCCTTATTTTTTTATTTCTGAAGCCTAATATTTAATCACTTTTCTTGTGTATACTCTTTATTAAATTTTTTATTTTAGGTAATCAATGATAAAAGCCACTTTGTATAATCTCTTCAAGAAATTTTATTCTATCCTTATTTTATTTTACTTTGGAGGATTTCCTCCCTCACCCAGTTGTACGTTCTTCCTTTATCTCTGGAAAAAATAAACTGCATATGTGGCTACATCTTAGCTTAAAAAGAGGGGGTACTGAAGACACAGCTTATCCAACTAGTTATATGTTACTATCTTGTGATTTTGTTTGAAAAGAATGTGGTTTTATTATTTGATCCCATTAATTTTGCAGCCTAATAGATGTTTCAGAAGTAAGGTTGAAGTTTTCACTGGAGACAACTCCTGGGCAAAGACCTCATGGGATCCTGGGCATATGGAGTCCTATACTTTCAGCTGTTGGAAATGCCTTCAAGATCCAGGTGAGCTATTTTTTTGTATACAGAGAATTACATTCAATTGTGATATGACGTTTGCAGTATATTATCCTTTCCTTCTTAAATTCGATGTCATTATGTTGCCCTGCATCATACTTTTGATATTATGTAGACTTGGATGAACACAAGTTTCATACATCTGCCAGGTTGTTTTCATGGTATTTGGGTTTATATTGGCGGTCTGGCTTTAGATATGTGGCCTTGTCTGGGTTAGGGGCCGTAATTTTGTTCTTCTAATCCTATAGCATGTAATACTATCCTGAACATTCTGACACCTCAACCATGCATTTTCTATTCTCCCTCACTATTTTGTTCCATTATGTATGATAATGTTAAAAATGTTGGAGAACAAGTCCCACGTTAGTGGGTTAGAAACAAATAAAAGGGTATATAAGCAAGAGGAGCATGAGTCCAAAGAGCTGAGGCACAGGCCACTCAAGCTGAAAGCAAACTCACTCTCCCACACTATTGGACATGGCCCGCACATATATTATAATAGAAAATTAGGAAAATTACAACTAAGGGGAGGATAGAGTATTTTTCAAAACACGAAAAGCAAGGTAAAACAATGAAGCATAAAAATACCAAGAATGTAAGCAAGGATGTCAAGTCTGCTTGCATGCTTTAAATTACTCCTGATTCCAAAGAGAAGCATTTTTCTTTACTGTGTTGCAAGCTTCATGTATAATCGTGTTGTTTGCAAGTTCTTTGTACCACCATGAGTGCTTGAGTACAGCTGGGGTTTAGAATTTTCTAGTTATGGCTTCATTCCATCATTGTTGTGACATTTTCCTTTACCCGAATGTCATGAGCATGACCAATAAATTGGTGTGACCATCTGTAAATTAACTAAGCTAACACTATGACCTATTATTTTTAGGTGCATCTGAGGAGGGTGATGCACAGAGACAGATTCATGCGGAAAAGTGCAATTGTTCCAGCCATTCAAAATCGTGTTTGGAGAGATTTGATTCATAATCCTTTACATTTAATATTTTCGGTTGATGTACTAGGTATGACAAGTTCAACATTGGCTTCTATTAGCAGAGGGTTTGCTGAGCTATCCACGGATGGACAATTTCTACAATTACGTGCAAAGCAGGTAACACTTCTATCACAATCAATTCTGTAATTCCTGAAAACCAAAATGGCTTAAAACATGGCAACAGGTAAGATCAAGGAGAATCACTGGGGTTGGGGATGGGTTCATTCAAGGAACAGAAGCTCTTGCCCAAGGTGTTGCCTTTGGCGTCTCTGGTGTCGTGAGAAAGCCTCTTGAGAGTGCCCGACAGAATGGTCTCCTAGGATTGGCTCATGGGCTTGGACGTGCCTTTTTAGGTTTCATTGTGCAAACAGTAAGTGGGGCACTTGATTTTTTCTCATTGACTGTTGATGGAATTGGTGCAAGTTGTTCCAAATGCTTCGAGGTTTTCAACACCAAGACTGCATTGCACAGAATTAGAAATCCTCGGGCTGTACATTCTGATGGGATACTAAGAGAATATTGTGAGAGAGAAGCTATTGGGCAGGTATGTTAATTAATTGCATCTCCACAAGTACACTGAATCATTTCAAGTGTTTTTTCTTTCTTTTTTTTCTGGGAGGAGAAATGGGGATACATTTTCTGTTTGTTCCCATTAAGTTTGAGTGTATTGTCTACATAGCTACTGTGGGAGGGAGTTATACTTGTAATGCCATAATACCATTACATGGAAAAATGAGTATCTCTAGTCACTGAAAATATTTGCTTATGACCTGCAATCTAGCAAGATTTCTGAATGCTTTTGCTGTTGTATGTAAAATCATCTACCTGTCAGTGGGCAAATTGCATGTATGATATCATATGCAATGCCTTACATATTTTTTCTTTTCTCCATTTGAATTTGCTGGTTTTCAGATGGTGCTTTACCTTGGAGAGGCAAGCCGACAATTTGGCTGTACTGAGATTTTCAAGGAGCCTTCAAAATTTGCGTTGTCTGATTATTATGAAGAGCATTTTACTGTGCCTCATCAGAGAATTGTTTTAGTAACCAATAAACGAGTCATGCTTCTTCAGGTCAGTCAAAGAACTTAGGCATAGGGATTTAGGGATTATGTTTCTGTTATAGAAAATAATTCAACTGTCTTTTCTGTTTATGTCTAGTGTCTTGCTCCTGACAAGATGGATAAAAAACCATGCAAGATTATTTGGGATGTACCTTGGGATGAGTTGATGGCACTGGAGTTGGCAAAAGCAGGCAGTTCCCAACCTTCTTTCTTGATCCTCCATCTGAAACATTTCCGGAGATCTGAAAATTTTGTGCGAGTGATAAAATGCAATAGTGTGGAAGTGTTTGAAGGAAGAGAACCCCAGGCTATTAAGATATGTTCAGTGGTGCGTAGAGCATGGAAGACATATCAGTCTAACATGAAAAACTTGATTCCAAAGGTAAGTGGTATTCAAAACCTGATTCATTTCTAGAAGTGGAACAGAATTTTAATAGCATTATCACTTCTAGGTTCCTTCAAGTCAGAGACAAGTACATTTTTTGTGGACTGAAGTGGATAATGGAGAACCACAAATCCCCAATAAGGCCATTATTAGTTCTAGGGAGATTTCATCAAACAGTACTGCATCTGATGATAGACAATTTGTGAGACACATCATTACTTTTTCAAAGATCTGGAGCAGTGAACAAGAATACAACGGTCGATGCTCGTTATGCAGCAGAAAACAGGTGCTTTACTATTCTCCTTTACTCATTTATCGCTGAAGTTGCTTAAGCAAGAACTGGGGCATGAGGTTGTAAAACTGAGTTAATTGTGTTAAATGTAACAACCATGTTATGTTTTCAGATCTCGCAAGATGGCAGAATATGTAGCATTTGGAGGCCTGTGTGTCCTGTTGGGTAATTATCATTCTTTACAATTATACATTATTGGAAGTAATTAAATTTTCTGGTTGCAAGTGAGTCAAGCAAGCTGAGCATTTGAAGCTCAAGCTAGGATTATTTATTTAGACAAATCAAATTTGAATGTTTAGCTTGGCTTATTTTAAAATATGAAGTTTGAGCACAACTTGTTCAGCTTTTTATGGATTGATTATTCGTTTACCCATTACCAAATATCTTTGATGCATTTTAAGTTTTTTAATTTAGTATTTAATAATGGACATTGTCATGCTAGAAGATAAAGTAAAAAGAAAATGAATGGAGGGTAAAAGAATATTTAAACGGTGGAGATAGGAAATGATAATTTCTTGGATATAATTATAATGTACTAAGTATATCCCTTTTCGTATCTAAAATTAGCATTTTATATCATTACCTCCCCTCCTTCAATGGTTGTCTGTATGTTGACTTCTTATCCTTTACTTGTCTTAATACTAATTCAATTTAATTGAAGTGTTTATTCAATAAGCTTATTTTGCATTGCTTGAATGAATGGGTTATTTTTATGCATGTCTTGGGAGTCTTATAGGTTGGGTTTGGATTATCTGTCCTGTACTAATTTGTTTCAACAATTTTTAAAATTGTTAGTTGGAATATGATTACCATTTAAAGTTTCACATGTATGCTTTTCATGTCACCTATGTTTGACAAACATTGCATGGTATTTTTTCTTAGCATGAATTTGGTCCTACCAGAACTGACCGTGTATCATAAGTTTTCTTCACATTCTGAAGTTTCTGAAAAAGATTAGTAGTGTTCATGGCACATGCAATTTTTCCAATTTGATGTGGCATGATCTAGTTTAGTTCACTCATTCTTCAGATGAAGTCATCTGGAATTATGAAATCCTAATTATTACATTGAATTAATTAAAATGAAATGTATTCTTGGGCCTTTTGTTTAATTGAATTAAATTAAAATTGAAAGGACATGCCTTTATGCCCAGAGATGCTGTACATATTTGTAATGTCGAAATTTAATTACTTTTCCAGATATATATATATTGGGGATATTGCTCGTGTTGGTATCCATCCTCCAAATGTTGCTGCTGTCTACCGCAAGATTGATGAATTTTTTGCTCTCCCGATGGGATATGACCTGGTAAGTTTATAATTGATGTTAAGAGTACTAGTTGGCATATTACGACATTCATATGATGGTAAATCAAGTTTCACTGGTCATTTGAGAAGATTAATACTTTTCCTACTCTCAAGAAAAATAATATAAAATATAGGTTTAAATATGTTTTTGGTTATTGATAAAAATTTTAATTTTGTTTTTGGTCTCTAATATATTTTTTTAGTTTTTGGTCCCTAATAATTTTTTATTTTGTTTTTGGTCTCTAAATTTGTTAGATAGCACTTTGAAAACTGGAATAAAGTGTTTTATATAGCACTTTAGGGACCAAAAAAAAAAACTATTAGGACCAAAAAGTTAAAAAAAATATTATGACTAAAAGTATATGTAAGCCGAAAATCAATGTAAATATGAAGCAAAATTTCATTGACTGCTATTTTCTTCAGTTTGAGAAAGTCGAAAGCTTCAGTTATATAAAAGTATTGTTATTGTTAGATTATGACATTATTAGACAAGAAATAGTAACATCAGTAACACGACATTGATTTCAATAATACACAGTCCTCTATATTCTGGTTATTTCTAATTTGCATTTCAGTTTTGTATGGCATGTAGATAGTTTTTAACTGCCATTTGATAAAGAAAAAGAATCGGTGGTCCTCTTGGGTTTTTTCAAAATGCTTGAACTAGCAGACAGTGGTTATCATGATTTAGTATTTGAGTGGGTCAGAGGTTTTTATTCGTTTGACACCCTCTGCAGGTGTGGCGAAATTGTCCAGAAGATTATGCTACTCCATTATCAATTTGGCACCCACGGGCACCAGAAGGATTTGTGGCTCCCGGATGTGTTGCCATTGCTGGTTATTTGGAACCAGAGCCTGATCTTGTTTACTGTGTCGCGGAGTCACTTGTTGAGGAAACAGAATTTGAAGATTTGAAGGTTTGGTCTGCACCTGACTCATATCCATGGACCTGTCATATCTATCCAGTACAGAGTCATGCCTTGCATTTTGTTGCTCTACGACAAAGCAAGGAAGAATCCGACTGGAAGCCAAAAAGGGTCCGTGATGACCCTCACTTTTGAGTTGCAATCACCTTAGTTTGAAAAGTGTTAACCTGCGTTTTTTTATTTCTTTGGAGGTCAGCTCCAAAGAATGTGGGTGTGCCATCTCCGAAAGAAGACAGTAATGTAAGTTGGACGATAATTATAATAGGAGAGGCTGTGTTTGTCGCGTGATTATTAATACTACTTTCCAGCATCCAATGGTGATGGAACTCAGATTGGGATCATGTATATTCTCTCTGATTCTGTGGTAGTGTATAAAAGCACCACGTCGGAAACTGCCAACAGGCACATGTAATTTATCTACTTATCCTTGTGTGTGTTGCTCATGTCTCGACTATTTTGCGAAGATGCGTTGGCGTTTTCTTTTTCAAAAGCCACATACATACTTGATTGTGAGGGTTAGAATATTACGTGGTTGACAATCTAAACAAAGACTGGCCACCGAGGTCTATATTTGAAGATATGCCAATTTTATGATGCGATTCGAACATTATATTTCCGTGGCTGAATTGATGAACTATATCCTTGAGCGAAAACTCTGCATAACAAATTGTGTGCATAGCCTTTTCTTGGTTGATTCCATACGAAATTTGTAAATTAGGATTATTTTTGTATTAGATAAATCATGTTGCATATTGAAATAATCAAGTTGTTTAATGAGCGATCTGATTTTGGGTTTTCAAACATTGGTATTCCAAAGTTAATTTTTACTCAGAGTTGAGTGAATCCAACAATACAAAGTTATTCTTGTACTTATCTTTTCCATTCACGAGTCATTATACGGGTATTGTTAAATTCAAGTTAAATTTTTAAAAAGCAAAATATAGTAGATAAAAGAATTGTAATCGTTAATCATGACATTATGCATTTTAAAATAGAAATTTGTTTTTAAAGCTTATTGTTAGACAACATTTTTTTATATGAATTTATTTTTAAACATCGATTTCTTACTTTATTATTAAAATGGGTTAATCCTTTGACTTTACAGATAGTTGAATTTTCATGTAATTGTATTCAATTATCATATATCAACTAAGAAAGAAAGATCTGTTAGATTTCCTTTATATCTTCAATATGCAAAAGATATATAAATATGGGTTCATTATGAGTATATAAGCATATTTAAGAATTATTCAATTAATAATTAAAATATATTAAAGTTATTTTAATATTATTTATTTTTAAAATTATGTGTGTATTGACATTATATTTATGTAAAACTGCTCGAGAGCATATTATCTTATAATTTACAATTTTTTTGTGGTGTTTTGTGAATGGTACGAAAACATGAATTTTTCGGTTTTAATTTTGCATAATTATGTCTTTAAAAAAAATCTATTCACGTGTTTTATAATTATAAATTCCATAACTTATTGAAATTATTGTTGAATAAATTTCTTTGCTACTATTTTTAAATATTTTTAAATTAAATATAATGTAATTTAGTTGGTTGAGTTGTTGTAAATCTTTGCTAATAAATTTCATACAAATTAAAAACTAATTTCATACTAGAGTAAAATTTATTAACATTGTTAAAATTAGTTGTAATATGTTTGATACTATCAACATTATTTGTGTTTATAAGAGCTTGAAACTGGCCAGAGTTCCACGAGACATAAAAGGCCTCGAGATGGGAAATATTAATCTATCAATACTTTATTCTGATGAGTATCTTTTTTTTATCTAAGTGTATTATAGTAAATAAAAAATGGATAATGACACTGATTTCAATCAACAATGGTTGAGTGTGATTGATCCTCCATTTTTTAACTCTGGTGCTTGTTAGGAAGATTAAGTTTTAGGTCTAATATGAAACAATTAATATTACATATTAAATTGTCTTTAAATTAAGTTGAGTTATCTTAATTATTTTTTTTGTCTAGACCACTATAGACAGAAAAATTATTCCTCCAATGTGAGTTAATCCACATGTTATTCTCATAATTTTTTGGACACAAATTTATTATATTCAAAATAATAATGATTGATATTGTTGTTAATATCATTTACATAGCCCGCAATCCCACATCCTATTTTCTGTACAAAATTTTGAAGAAAATGATCCCTTAAGAATAAAAAAAAAAGGATAAGCACATATTAATACCTATTTTTTTGTTCCCACTGAAGAATCATAAGCATAAAAAGTTTGGAATAAACTTGAAATGTATTGTGAACTATTTTACTACCCTTTTTTCTTTTCTAAATGGATGTAAGATGGAATATATGGAATGTAAGTTTAGGAAGAAGAGCAAAAAGCCTAGTGTAAAGATAAAACATGCATTACATATTTTACCACAAGTCACATGGTTAAGTATGTAGGGTCTATTATGCATCACGATGGAAAAATAGGATTGAAGTGGGATGGATGAAAGAGAATATTAATTTGGGTGATATATTAAACAATATGATACCACTCAATTTTGAAAAAAAAAATACGGCATGTTTATAAGACCTTTAATGATGTATGCAACTAAATGTTAATCTTAAGATGGGAAATATTAATTTATTAATACTTTATTCTGATATGAGGTATCATTTTATTTTTGTCTAAGTGTATTGTAGTAAAAAAAAATGGATAATGACATTGTTTTCAATCAACACTAGTTGAGTGTGATTGATCCTCCATTTTTTAAGCTCAGGTGCTTGTTAGGAAGATTAAGTTTTAGGTTTAATATGAAACAATTAATATTACATATTAAATTGCCTTTAAATTAAGTTGAGTTATCTTAATTATTTTTTTCCGTCTAGACCACTATAGAAGGAAAAATTGTTCCTCCAATGTTAGTTAATCCACATGTTATTCTCATAATTTTTTGTGCACAAAGTTATTATATTCAAAATAATAATGATTGATATTGTTGTTAATTTCATTTACATAGCCCGCAATCCTGCATCCTATTTTTCATACAAAATTTTGAAGAAAATGATCCCTCAAAAATGTATTGTGAACTATTTTGTTTGGTAGTAACAAGCTCTTGTATGTGTGTCTTGTATTATCACACATGCAACTCATTTTTTTTGTTGGTTCAAAATATCTTATTTAAGAGTTGTGAGAAATTGGAGAGTGACTCTCACTCTCGAAGTTGTGTATTTTAAGATTTAATCATCAATTTATCCATGAAATTGTAAAGGTGGTCAAATCAGTTCTTAAAATTAATAATATAGCAAATTGATTCTTGAAATTGTAAATTATCAATCAATTTAATCTCTTTGTTAGGGGTGTCATTTAACATTATTAGAAAGAATGAATTCTTTTCTTTATTTTCTCTAAGTAAAAGGGATGGGTTCTCATATCACTAGAATAAAAATAGCTGAAATGTTGATTGAATAATAATACATTTTTTTCCTTCCCTGTGTCTTTGTTCTTCCTCTACCAATTAACATTAGTCTTTTAATTTACCCATTGAAGTTATGTCACCATAATAATCATTAAAACCAAGTTGTATGAAACATGCAAGATTTAACTCTAAAAAAAATGTGATTATGCCGAGATTGGTATCTTGACGGATGTAACACTCAATATTGTAGAAGAAAAAGGAACCAAGAATCAAATTGGTTTAGAAGCACCATGCATGGTCATGTTTCAATTCATCTAATGGCTAATACTATTCTTCTTTAAAAGGAGACATTTTTGTCCATGTGGCATGATAGTCATATGTGTGCCTAATTGGTTGTTGCTTGTGCGTGCTAACACAACATTTTTAAATGTTATTGATGATTTAAAAAATTTTGGACCATTTTACCATTTTATAAATTTCAAGAATCAATTTGGTAATATTTAAGATTTTAAGGAATAAATTAGTTTTCAATTGATTATCATGTTGTGGATGAACACAATATAATACTGAACACATTTGTGGGCTAAAACTCAAACATGGAATTTTACTCTTGTCCAAAACTTCCTTTAGTCGTATCAAAGGAAAAATTAAACTTAATTACACTTTTAATCCCCATAGTAAAGTTTGGACAATCTTGATCCTTCAAATTTACACATTTTAAATATGTAATGCTAATTTATAAACTCCTCCGTAGTAGTATTTGAAAAGAAAAATAAATATATAAGATTGACTTGATGATAAAAATAGAAGAGATAGGACATGAGTTCAAATCTTCCTACTAACAAAAAAAAATTATCATATTAAAATTAACATTTGTCGATAAAAACATATTGCTTAAATAAGTTGAAAAAATAATATTCCAATTGAATAATTAAGCAAAAAATTAATATTGATTTGAATTATAATAATACAAACATTATCACTCAAGTCATGCACAATAATTATTTTAACAATCTAGTCATTCAATTTTTGTTTTTTTAGAATAAAATTATACAATGATGTCACTACTTAATATATGAAAACTCGTGTCATGCAAAATTTGCTTTAATTTATGATGAAATGCAAAAACAAGAGTAAGTGGTGAAGCTTCAGTGGTATTACTCGTGATAAAGCGAACCCAAAAAAAAAAAAAACTAAAAGACAATACTAGAAAGAGGTGTCTATTATCCCTTGAAACTAGAGATTTTTTTTTTACAAAGAAGCGAAAAAGTGCAGAACTGTACTTCATTCTCCTGTACATCTCTGAATATATATTCACACGGCAAGGCTGCTGCTCCACGCCGAAATGAAGCATCCTTTTGAACTGTTGGATTTACCAAAAACTTGACATCCAGGTTCACATTTCTAATGCTTCTGTTTCTTTTCTGTCATAAACCAGGTTCATGAGCCCAAAAAGCATCTGGATCCGGACAAAATAGAGAATAATCTTCAATTTCTAGATTCGCTATGTGCCAATTGACAAAACGGGCCTGTACGGACTTGAATAGAAAAAGGATGATAGGCAAAAGCCAGCATTTATCATCTTCCCTGCAAGAGTATTAAGACTTGAAAATAATGAACACCAAAAGTTGTTAACCAAAAATAAATAAATAAACACCAACCACGGGATGAATCTCAGCAGTTGCCTTGAACTTGAGAGGATTCTTTCTCTTATCAGGGGATAGCACAGCAAGAGAAGTGACCCGTTAATCAAAAACTGAATGAAAAGTACAGAGAAAACAGATGGAGGAATTTAATGATACTTCATTACTAGCACCTCAACATGGATTTATAAGCCAACCCAAAATTCCTCCAGCTTGCTTTCTCGGTACTTCTCTCTGCTGCCTTTGATTATTGAGTCACATTTCTCCTGCCATGTGATCCCCCAGTTCAAGAGTCAAGAGTAACAATTTTCTTGAGTTTGAGGCAACTCCTTACCTTTACCCGTCACAAAGACAATCCATTCCAGTTTGTAAATATGTTCAATTTCTTAAAAAAACAACTGTTAAATTTGACAGAATATTTTTCTTCCTCAGACAACAAAACCTCCATGGAGAGAGGCAGTTCAATGATTAAGCATAATTTAACTGGCTGTCACGTTTAAATATGAAGCAAATCGTGATATTATAAGCATAAATATGATGTTATAATTATTCAGAGTTGATATTTTACTGAACCGCCACCAAAGTAAATTTAAACAAAAAAATGCAGGTTGTTTGTAATATAAGAATTGTTGTTTGAGATCAAATGGTCATTTAAATGTTGACAGCCTTACCTCTTAACATTACGTGTGCTTGCCTCATCAGGGTGGTAAAAGTGGGATAATGCATAATGAAGGAGACAACAAATAAAAGCCACTCCCTGCACATATGCACATACAGAAACAAATGTTAGATAAATCATAAAAACAATATATTTCAAATGGTTGCATAACAATATGTATCTTAAAAAGTTAAGAATTCAATATGCCCAGAATTACATAACTGTCTTCCCTCAACCTGCAATAGTATGTTACAAGGCCTTGCCAATTCTGCATTTCAAGGTAATTTTCTTGGCATCATAGGGCTCTACTAATTTTCAGAAAAATAGAAGGCTTTAATGTTTAAGATGTAGAATGTATCTCTCTTTAATCATGTAATGTAGTGGGAGGGTAGTATATTATCCCCTTTGAATGCTTAAACGGCTTTATGCAATTTTCTTTTACTACAAATGTGGTTTGTCTCAATCCTCCACAATAAACTTTTCATGGCAGATTTAATTAGTAAAAATATGAGAAGAATTCTTGTATTGAACATTGCATAAACAAAAATAAATTTTAAATGATATATTTGGACTGAATAGTGTTTTTTAAATAAAAGTTACTGTTGCTATAAGCCTCATTAGCAACTTTGATATTTTTTAGCAAGTCATTGCCTTTTAGTCACAAAAGCTTTTTGATATGTTTTAACTATATCTTTCAGTAATTACCAATTTACACTGTTTATCTCTGCATTTATACTGCAGGTTGCTCACTACAAAGCCAATTGAGATAGTTTACAGTCAAGGTTGAATAAGAAATTTTGGCAATTCCAAACTATTTTGGACTGCTTTTACCCCCGTTCTTCTAGAATTAGAATAACCACGTTAAAGCTATGCATCATAAGCATGATTGGGCAATTTGCTACAAGCAACTCATCATGAAATCCTTATTATAAAACTCAGTTTTTTAAGGTCCAATAACCTTCAAACATATTATAATTGCAAGCGAAGGCATGTTTTCCACTGTTTTATAAATGTACACGACAGTTATACTAAATGGTATCACAATATAGACAAAACTTACAATATTAGATAAAGAAGTAGCATTCCACAGTGCATATACTCGAGAAAGTGAAGCTCTACTAGGTTCTTTACTGAATAATGCATTCAGACCAGCAGGAAATGGAGAAAGTAGAGAAAGAGGAAGAATTAGTAGAACAGAAAGAAAAGCTGCAAGAGCAATCCAGTAGAACTGAAGCAACATGAGGAGAGTGACAGAAAGATCTGTTAAAAGCATCAAAGTAATCAGCAACTGTACAGTGTCCTGAAACAAAGACGTCATCTATTAGACAATGTTCAATTTATAGCTGTGGAGAGGTGAAGCACCTAAAAATAATTTAACTACCTGACGACCAACAGGTCTAGTATTGCACAACAGTAGAGAAAGTGGGAATAGAAAGTCCCTTCTAAAGTCCAATGATTTTAAGGTAGCATCATTTACTAGGCCACCATTAATTCCTCCGGTTATCCTTTTAAGAGATAATGAATTGCTCGTGTATGGCCAACTATGCTGCGGCTGCTTAACATTCTTTCTTCCATGTGCCACATTTTTCCTGTTATAAATAATAAATAAAAAACTTTTCAGCCTAATATACAAGTGGGATTTAAAAACAAAGTCTGTACTAATCATCGTCTAGGAGGAATTAAACAATATCAAGGAAACACGCAACTTGAAGGATAAAAGCAAAGAATTAGTAAGGGTTTTGCACCCCCAATATGTCCCTTGATGAGAGAATCTGCTAGCATTAAAAGTGACAATGCTTAAGCACATCATACGTTGTGCTGGATCTCAATATCAACTTAATATAGGGAAGAAAGAATCATCTCTAAACACTCATTTGTATCATATCAAAGAAGAATATGATCTAAGCTTCTAAGCTACTATGCCAAGGCCCATGGGTAAGAATTTTGTATTTTTTCCTAATCCACCTAATCTAATCAGATCAATTTTATAAAACCAAGTATTATGAGTCATCATTACTATCATAAGGAGTAGCAACAGTCATGAACAACATTGGGTTTAACTGTTTTGTGAACAATTACCTGTTCGGTTTAAGAATGTATGTTCTGTTTACTAATAGTTACTAAAATTTCACCTTTTTTCCCATTTCCAGAGATTTGTACAAAAAAAGGTGAAAACCACATAACAGTGAAAACAAGGTAGAATATTAGTTATCATTGTTGGAAACAGAAAATGAAAACAAAACATTTTCTTAAACTGATTTCCCAATATTTGAGTAGGCACCATGTTCTTTCCAACAATATTTCCCACACGAAACCCATTTACTAACATTCAATTTGATGTCATTTAGATTCAATTGGCACTATCAATTCTCTAATAGGACAAAATAATATGATTGTTGCCATTCCCTGCCATGTTGTTAATTGGATTAATCAGAAGAAAACAAGGCTATGGTCTGCATATATACAGCTTTTGTCAGGATCATAAATTACCTCAAATATTCATCTGTGCCAACCCAAGTATCAGACTGGTGCAAATCAAGAAGGGAATAATCCCCAACTGCTACCACAATACCAAGCTGATAGTAACCAGAAGCTGTTGCTTGGAACCATCCAAGCTCAATTTTAACTCCATGAAACTCAAGTTGGGGGTTTGCATGGCTATTTATCCAATCAACAACAGGACCTAGTGCAGTACGAATTGATCCATGCCTTACAGTCCGTAACTGAGCATTCAGTCCAGCTACCAAGCGATTCCAAACAGTTGCCGGGACATGCTGTGGATATCAAGTTTGGGATTAGTATGTCAGCTATGTATAGAGAACATAACTGACTAAATCTTAACAACATTAACAATGAATCAAGATACCTGACCAAGGAGGTTGGTCAACAGCGTGTCATTGTGAAGATTATAAGGTGCCATGTAGCTCCCATCCCCACCAAATATTATGCACATGGGAAATCTCTTCTGTATAATTGATACAATGTCTAATCGCTTCTCATCACCACCAAGAAAAAAATCAATGTATGCTACCATTAAATCCGGAGTTGCCCCAACCTGCATCATTTGTTTCTTAAATTAAAGAGATTAAAAAAATGACTGCATTATTTAACACTGTGGAAACATCTATGAAAGGTCTTAGATTCTAATACAAGCCACAACAGAAAAGTTTCAAAGTAGCATGTATATATGTTGTATTTTTATGTAACAAGCATAAATAAAATTAATACTAATGTTTAAATCACATTGTTTTGCTTTTCTGAGCAAATGAAGGAATGCAATCTGATAAACATAACATCTTCTGAACATATAGCCATGTCGTAACTTTCCAGATGAATAAAAAGCACCTATTGCTTCTAAGAAATTCAAATAATCCCTGAGAAATAACCAAATAAAGAAACTTGCACAGATTTATAGTACTAATCAAAACATAATTCTTATGATTAGAAGCTGAAACATTTTATGATTAGAAAATAGAATTAAGGGTGAGTACAATACATTGGCTCAAATTTCTATTATTGCACTTCTATGGTACTGGGGCTAAAAAAATATGCCACTTGGATATTTTTATATCAATTATGGAGTATTTTAGTATATTCCTTAATTTTTTAATTCTCTTTTGGGCAGACCAGGTCTTTGGCTATATTATCTGGCTTGGATTGTTCTTTAGAAGTGTCTCTTAATTAAGTAGGAAGCCCTAATTGTATGCAAATCACCACCCTTATCATCACATACTCCTAATGAACCTTCAGTCTGCGTATTTATTACTATTGACACCCCTAAGAAAATCCTAATTTTGATATGTTTAAAGCCTAAGGCTACTACTTCCATACATCAGTATTCCATGTGTCTTCCTATTACAGGAATAGTTATATTAATAAAAGTAACTAACAAGGACTTTATGGAAATTACTCCATCATGTTAAATGCTTTGCAAGTCAAACCTTCATCCCTTTGTACAAAGCTCGTGATCGACAGGAACGTAGACAAGAATGGTCATATTCAGACTTGACATATTCCTGAAGGCGACTAATTTTGACTCTCCTTCGCCAATGCTTCCAGGACCAAGCACAAGGATATGCAACAACTGAAAGTATACTGTGCACTGATCCCTCCCACCAATCATATGCAGCAACGGAGTTGATTACATCAATAAATCTATTAAAAGCATCCTCATACCTACATCACAGTTAGGATTAAATCTAACTTAAAAATCACAATTATTGTTAGAGAAGTAATATAAAGCCAGTCATGTGTTTTCACCTAACAACTTAAGCTTTTGGGATAGTAGATTAATGACACGGTCCTAAAAGTTTATGCTAATGGTGAAGACATATAAATGGTCTCATCTTACATCTCTAAATAATTTTTATACCAAACAATTATGGCATATGGTAATATGATGCAAGATTAGAATACTAACTGGATTTCTTTATCTTTGCCTTATACACAAATGCTTGATGTAGAATTTTTATTACCAAATACCAAGACCTTTTTTTTCCTATTAAGAGAGGAAAAGCATTTTGATGCTAGATTAGATGTGATTTTCAGTTACACCAAATATTGATGATTTTCAGTTAACAAGTAGGTGTGATTTTCAGTTACATAAAAGATTAATGATTTATATCAATATAAACGGATAGTTAACAAGTACCTATGGTTTTTCAGTAACACTGAAGATTGATGATTTAAGCTAAAATAAGAAGTTTCCAGTATTTATCAGTGCACAGCCCCACATATAAAGCAATATGACATCAGGATCCATGACATTCATGTATGAATAATTGAATATGCAGTTTCACTTACACAATCTCAATTATAGCATGGGGAGGTGAGTAAGGAAGATGCCAGGGTTCTCTAAAAGTATTAGGACCCATAAAGTACATTCTGTGTACATGACTTTGAGTCTCTTCAGCTCTAGCTCCACGGACCTAGTTTTCAAACAACAAAGACATAATGCATCAAATAGTTTCAGAGATAATATGTTAAGGCTCAATTAATGCTCCAGAAAGAACTAATTAAACAGTGGAAATTTTCTTATCAGAATAGTACCTCAGAAAGAGAAAGAAGATACGGGAAACGGTGATGATTATGGTGTTCAATTGAACTTGAACTACGATATGAACCAGAACCAATCAACTTGTTTCTCAAAGTACTTAGTAGCAGAGCCACAAGCAATAAAATGAATGACAACAATACTGAAAATGGCCAGGGACCCCCAAATGTATAAATGAGCTCCTCTAGAGGTGTATAGCAATTAGGCATTCGATATTTGTCTGATATACATTTATATGGACAAGTCCGTCTTGTAACACCCCCTGCAATGAAAAGAGCCATCCAAAAAATTTGAGATAGAACATAATGTTATGCATGCAAAGCCAACTAATATCATCAAAGATACCTCGTTTATATATGAAATTTGCACGATTTGGAAGAAGATCAAGAGGACAAGGAATGCAAAGGTGTTCATCAGAGCCATCAACATCTTTGTAAGTACCAATAGGACATTCCTGTAAAATCAATTGCACGGTTTAATAAATTTTCAGAAAGTATAAATCCAGAGAAGGTGCAAGAATTATTAGATTTGTGATAGAACTGGTTCAGAATCTAAAGGAAAGAATGACTTTTTATAGATGAACGATAAATCCCAATGTTGTGCCAGCGTGGTGGCAGTAAAGAGGGTAGCAAGAGAGTAATTCGGTCTTAGAGGGTAGCTGTGTAAGGGCTGAGTGATGATGGTGAGATGTAGGCTCGGATTGGCTAGGACCTCAAGGAGAGACTATGCACTCTCTAATTACCTAGTCTGTTTTTCTTACCTGTTCTGTATATTTCATTGTGCAGATTCAAGGCATTGTTATAACCTTGATACATGCCAGAAATCTGCTGTACTACAGTGAATTTTCATCTCTGATCTATATATTTCTGATGCCTAACATTTATCAATATCTCTAACATTCTGAGCAAATCCAAGAATAAGAAGAAACAAAAAGGAAAAGAAAAAAAAAAACTAATGGAGCAAACCTCGCAGAAAATTCCATAAAGACCTTTAGGGCATGCTTTCCCAGTTATAGTTCCCTCCTGTCCATGATGGCCATCATTGTCCCCAGCACCTCCACTGTTTAAAATAATGAAGAAAGAGATGCTGTTTCTCAGCAAAGTTTAATTGAAGAAAATGTACACTTCCATTTTACCATGATAGTGATTAAATTATTTACAATGATCATGTTTCAACTATCAATTTCCTTAAAAGTGGCCTCAATTTGGTCCTCCGAGAAAACTGATATTATTTCAGACTGAAAAAGTTAGTTAGAGTTAATTACAAAAGAGGTATATATAGACCTCTGAACCTCAAAACTAACCATAACAGAAACTAACAGCCTAGCACAGAGGGGTGCTGTTAGCAAAAGCTAACAGCCCTAACAATCATATTACAAAACTGTTTACACAGTTATACAATCACATACTCTAATATTCTGACTATGGAAATAGTATGTGGCCCAAGAAAAAAACAGTAATAATCTTTTATGTTCCAATTCTAAAGCCGTTAGCAGAGACATGATTATGCACACCTGTTATTCATGGTGCCAGTAATAATTGCAACAGGAACATATTCTTCCTCCATACCAATCTTTGACCAATGGAAATGAATTCGACCTCCACCTCCACCACCACCACCAACAGGGCCACCATTGCCCCCAACAACAGATAAGGATGAATTCTCCAAGAGCCTAAGGTCTTGAAGGAAAAGAAGGACTGTTCCACCAGAACCTCCGCCAAGACCCCCAACCAAAGAATCATCACCGCTTTTTATTGATTTGCTAAAGCTTTCACCATCAGCCCTCAAGGATCCATAAAGGTCTAGTCTCAAAAGTGGCCACTGAATGGATCCCATCACTAGCCAAAATTAAACAAAACTTACAGTGATCAGAGAATATCATAAAAATGTAGATATTTTCCTTCATATAATGAATAGAGGCACAAACAGATATAGCATTTGCAGACATCTGCATCCATGTTAATAGCTAGAAATAAACTTGGGAGTATCCTTTACATGAAATATATAAAGTCAAATGTGTTTAAAACTAATTACCAATCATTCCGCCTCCAACAACATGCCCATATGACTCATTAGGGCCCTCAGTTCCACTGCCTAATTCACATGGAAGAATAGCATTTCCATATTCATTACCACCAATACTCTCTCTCCCGTTGAAATATCCAGAACCTCCTTTTCCACCATGTCCAGCACCACCACCAGCTCCATCCAAAAAGTTTCCCTTACCAATACCTTCAGTGCAACCTGAAAGAGATCCCTATCTAATCAAAATCTCAATACTATCCTTTTGTGGTAATTAGCATTTTTACTAGCAAGGTAAACTTGGAAGAACAGAAAGTATAAAAAAACAATAAAAATAAGGTTTCTCAAACATTTTAATTACCTAATTCGGATGCAGTAATCATACCATCGGTATCAACAATCACAGTTCTTGCCCTGTGAATGTGAATTATGCTTCCCTTCATAATGCCATTTACAAGAAGATCCTCAACACGGCAAATCTGCAAAAACTCATAAGAAAATAAGAATTCACCATAATGTTCAACTTGAACAGCAATGTTTTGTTGTTCTTATGTAGACCCAATCACCAAACAACGTCCAACAAAAGAAGTTGATTGAATTAGAAATGATGGTGGCAATGATAGAAAGATGTTATTTCATGTCATAAGACTCAACCACATTAAAGATACACAAGTACCAAAACAAATGCAAATGTAGCATTTTAACATGATTAAAACCAATATTGTGTTAAATAGTTATGCATAAATAAATAACTACGTACCCCATTGCCCAGAGGCTCCTCGCTATGCGAAGGTAAGGGGGAGGGATATTGTACGTAGCCTTACCCTTGCATATGCAAAGAGGCTATTTCCGGATTCGAACCCATGACCAACAAGTCACCAAAGCACAACTTTATTGTTGTGTCAGGGCTCGCCCTCTGTTAAATAGTTATGCATACCGGAAAGAATTCATTTTTCAGAAATTATATAATTGTTATTGCATTAAATGCAACAAAAGTGGGGGGTTAAAAATTGGTTCCAACTTAATTCCAAGAGCGCAAAAAAATAAGACAAGAAATTCACTTTTTTTTTTTAAATGAAATAAATCTAAAATACCACATTTCCTATTACTTAACAAATCTTACTTGAAGTGAGAAGGAGAGTGTATAGTTGACATGACAATCGTCAGGTGGAGTTATCAAATCTATTGGGCATCTTTGTGTGTCGCAAAGATGTTTTGTCACCCTACAAAAAAATATTAAAAAAACAATAAAATGGATTAAGTTTAGAGTTTCCAAACAGGCCATATGGAAATTGTTTTAAGTCAAGCAATGCGACTAGAAAGCAGTCATACTTACGTGCCTATGCTAGCATCATCATCTAAAGGAGCTTGAAGTAAAGAACCTGGACCAACCTGTCACAAGAGGAGCACTGTCAATTAAAATGCTGCACCCAAATGCAACTTCAAAGGTGGGTAGGGAATTGAGATATTAAGTAGATTATAACGACATCCCAGGAGATATGATACAGATTTGATTTACTAGACTTTTTTCCTATTTATATAAGATTTTATTTGTATTTATGTAGATAGCATATTTTTAAGAGAACTGTAGTACATTATTCAATCAACTTTTTGATATTATCATCCCTTGCATAAGGGAGAGCCCTAAAAATCATTTAAAACTCTTGTAACCACTTCAAAAAATATAAAAACAACAAAATCCCTGGTAAAGATAATTGCTTACAGTTACATTATAGAAGAGAGACAAGGATAGTCGCTGGCCTTTGATTGCATCACCGTCACCAGTCAATTGTAGTAGTCCTTGACCATATAAAGCCAAGTTTGTATTTGAACTAATGACAGAATTTTGCTATGAAGACAAAAAATCACTATCACAATGGAAGTTCCAACCAACCAAGAACAAAATATGGTTATAGGTTCTATAACCAATAATACTGCACAACTTTGAATAAAGAATAAAAACCATCATACCCTTAAAACAGCCAGATTTCTCACTTCAAGTACAGAAGCAGTCACAACAGTACTTTCACCACCATCAATTTGAATTGTCGAGTCCCACATTAGTAACATTTTAACAGAAACTCTAAATGCACCAAAAACCTTCATATAACAAAGGCAAAATTGTTAAATTTTACCAGTTGATACTACAACTCAAAGAAATAGTAGTTCAAAATAAGTGGCACCTATATCAATTAGAATGGAACTAAAATAATAACAGAAAAATACTTTGAGTCACAATCTAGTACCTTTATAATAGAATCACTCAATAAAAGCTCTTCTGCAACAAGCTCAAACTCAGAAATTGGATAATCAGACAACCCAAAGATTAAGCTTCCTCCACTGTATACACTAATTTGGCCTCTTACCTTCATAATTAGAGAATTCAAACAAATATCAAACATTTGGCTCCAATGGTTAAACATTGCACTGATTAATAAAGAAAAATATATAATATATCAATGAAATTGTTTTTGAAAGCAAAACAAAAAGTAAAATTACAAAAGGCAACAAAACAGTATAAAGGCAACAATTAAAATACTTGAAACATTATTTTAGAGAATTTTAGAGGAATTTCATGATTACAAGATAATAAAAATGCTACTTCCCAAAAGAAGAGATGAGAGAGAGAGAGAGTGAGAGAGTGGAGAGAGAGAGAGCCAGAGAGCAATACACTGGGGCGGGTAGAGAAAGATTTCAATATAGCCATAGAAATGACGGAGAAAGGTACAGACAACATCTCGCGACTTCGACAACGGCACGCGGCGGAACATCACGAACTCTCAATTGGAGAGATCATCCGGATGTTTCTTCATTCTACTTCACGCATTTTCCGGAGGACATAGGGGAGAAGGAATTGTGGCATATCTTTAAAAAATGGGAGGATGTTAGGGAAGTCTTCATAGCAAAAAATAGGAATAGAGGAGGTAACAGATATGGGTTTGTGAGATTCAAAGGTGTAAAAAACATTTTGAATCTGGAAAGAGCTTTGGATAGTTTAATAATAGGAGGGCTCAAGCTACACACCAATATTCCAAAGCATGAACGTGATGGTCTTATTGCTGCTATGAAAGGTAAAGCAGTAGTACAGGAAAAATACAGGCAACGTGCTACTGCAGGAAGGGCTGGAACTGATCTCAGATTCTTTCATCTTACCTCGCGACAACCCCATCAAAGACCAACATATGCGCAGGTGGTAGCCAAACCCAATCACTTCTCCAAAATAGGTGGTACCCGAAATTTGCAGCAGACATCACTAAGTCAACTGCATCTACGATCCAGCTTGATATTCACATAGAAAGCAAAAAATGGCTATGTGATGCATGGGTAGGGAGGTTGAGTAAGCTGCAGTTGTTTGATAGACTGGAAGACGAAATGGGATGGGATGGAGAAGAAGACATTAAGCCGAGATATATAGGAGAAGACATGGTGTTGCTAATGGGATTGAAAGAGTCTAAAGCTTTGGAGTTCTGTCGAGGAGATGAGGTGCACGGGTTGTCCATCTTCCATTCTCTTGAGAGATGGAAACCATCTCTGAAGCCTGCGTACCGCCTTGTTTGGGTTCTATGTTGGGGAGTTCCTCTTCACGCATGGGACTCAGCGAACTTGGCTAAAATAGTCGGAACCATCGGCGACCTGGTTGAGGTGGATGATGACACAGATGAATTGCAACGACTGGACAGGGCTCGTGTGCTTATCAAGACTCCATGGACACCCATCATCAAGCACAATATCGTTGCTACCATCAACGGCATAGATTTTCCAATCTACGTCACTGAAGAGGCAAACGCGAGCTCAGTTAGATGTGGTTGCCTTAAGCGGTGTTGGGCGGAATCCTCTGATGAAATAACATCAGTGGAAAGTATGGAATTTGAAAGTGAAGAATCACACGAAAATTGCTTCAGGTCGAACGTCGCGGCGGAGGAGGCACCGGAATACCCTCACAAAATTCAAACCGCACATCTGGACCATGATCGGTCCTTGCATGACGGTCCAAGGCTAAGCTCAGCAGGTCACGAACATGATCGGTCCTTGCTCGGTGGTTCAACGTTAAGTCCTGCACCTTGCGACTCAGTCCAGGCTAGCGGCAGCAGTAGCAGTAATTCACAGGAGGTAATTCCTGACACTATGGGTGACAAGACTACACCTACCTCACATGCTTCTGGAGTGGTTGGAGTAGGGGCTCAAAACGGTCGGCTACAAGCAGAGATGCAGGATGGAAATGTCCTTGAAGAAGGCACGGTCCGATGGTCTATTCCTTTTGTGCAGCAACAGATTGCCTCTCCCGAAGGAAAAGATGGGGATATGAGGGACCCACACATAGCTTGCAGTCAAGAAAAAAAAGAAGAAGCAGAAAAAGATGGGGTACGGCTGAAAGAGACACAGGAGGCAAATGAGGGACCCACTATGAATTCTGAGCAATTCAAACTGAAAGATAAAAATTGTTTGATGGGCTTCAATAATATTGGGCCCAAATGGCAAGTTTATTCCAGAAGCAAGGGAGGGAAGTGTAAGGCCCAATATATGAACGAAAATAACACACCAACAGCAGTCAATACATTTCCTGAACAGCAAGTGGGCTTCAATGGAAAAAACGAAAAAACATCACCTGATAAATTGGAGAAGGAGTGTGTTATATTATTGTCCAGACACAAATCACCCATAAAGCTGGGGGGGGGGGGGGGGAAGTGGATTAAAAGGATCTACAACAGAGGAGGGACTAAAGCAACTTGTAAGTTCAGACACGGACACAATCTCAAGTTTCACAACACCTAAACCAGATGAGTTTTGGGATATGGCTCAACAATTTGGAATTATTAGCCACCCTAAGGAGGACATCATTAGCAGATTCCTGGCTATGGAGTCAACAGAAAAAGGGGAGACTTCAAAGAGGGGGGAAGAGGAGGTGGAATTATGAAGATTTTATCGTACAACGTCAGGGGCTTGGGGAGGGGGGTCAAATGGAATTCGATAAGGAAATTGGTGGGTAAATATCATATTGATCTGCTATGCATACAAGAAACCAAGAAAGAAATAATTACGAAGATAATTTGCCAAGCATTATGGGGCGATTCAAATGTCTCGTGGGAATTTCAGCCAGCAATTAATAAAGCTAGTGGACTGTTGTGCATTTGGTGTGATGAGACCTTTAAGGTAGAAAAAAGGTTGAAAGGAAATGGTTACATATATCTGGAAGGAGTCTGCATGGCTGAAAATAGGAATGTTACAATCATCAATGTGTATTCACCTTGTGACGCAACTTCGAAGAAAGCTTTGTGGGAAGAAATCAAATTGCTCAGGAGTTCATCTACTGCGGATTTGTGGTGTATTATTGGAGACTTTAATCATATCACAAGATCATCAGAAAGGTTGGGTGCAGGTCAGAATTCTCAATATGGAGGTAGATTAAAAGATTTCAATGATTGGATTGATGATTTAGAAGTGGAGGAGGCTCCTACAATAGGGAGGAAGTTTACTTGGTACAGACCAAATGGGTCAGTCAAAAGCAGACTGGATAGAGCATTTATATCTGCTGAATGGTTGTCCTTATGGCAGGGGTGTTATCAAACAGCGTTGGAACGCAACTTTTCAGACCATTGTCCTATTCTGTTAAAATCTTCACACGTCGATTGGGGTCCAAAACCATTTAGGTTCCTTGACTGCTGGCTTCAGGACAAATCCCTCTCAAAGGTCATTACTGACGCCTGGACCTCTTATAGGAGACTTGGATGGGGAGGTTTCACCTTAAAAGAAAAGCTTAAACTGCTTAAACAGAAGCTCAAGATATGGAACAAAGAGCAATTTGGTCATATTCAACAGAAGATCAGCTCTTTACAAACGGAATTGAATAATCTTGAGATACATTCAGAAAATAGGTAGATGTCAGAAGATGAAGTAAAAAGAAGAAAACAACTTCAAGAGGACCTTTGGGCTGCTGCTAATGCTAATGCATCTCTGCTGAGGCAAAAAGCTAGGTCGAGATGGATTCGGGAGGGTGACTGTAACTCACGCTTTTTCCACCTGTCAGCCAACTGGAAACGTCGGAAAAATATGTTACAAGGGGTGTTAATTGATGGATGCTGGATACAAGAACCAGGAAGGGTTAAGGAGGATGTCAGACAATTCTTTCAGGACAGCTACAAAGAATCAGACTTTCACAGACCCAAATTAGATGGGATTCGTTTCACTATGCTGGATCAGCAGCAGAATAGTATGTTATCAGCTCCTTTTGAGCCAGCAGAGATCAAAGAGGCAGTGTGGAGCTGTGGTTGCGACAAAAGCCCTGGGCCGGATGGATTTAACTTTAAATTCATTAAGACTTATTGGGATACCTTGAAGCTAGATATATTCCGCTTCTTGCATGAATTCCACACGAATGGAATGATCCCAAAAGGGTTAAATGCATCGTTCTTAGCTCTAATTCCTAAGGCTATGGATCCTCAAACCCTACATGAATATAGGCCTATTTCTCTAATAGGCTGTATTTACAAGATAGTGGCCAAGGTGCTTGCCAACAGGCTGAAAAGAGTGATGCCTATTATTATTGATGAAAGGCAATCTGGTTTTATTGAGGGGAGACAACTACTGCACAGTGTCATTGTTGCCAATGAAGCTGTGGAGGAGGCTGTGAGGTGTAACAAGTGCTGCATGATCTTTAAGGCAGATTTCCAAAAAGCATATGATTCTGTAAGCTGGGACTTCATTTTGTATATGATGGGGAGGATGGGTTTTTCCTCTAAATGGATATCATGGATCAAAGGATGTTTATCATCAGCATCTATATCCATATTGGTTAATGGAAGCCCTACATCAGAATTTCAGCCTCAAAGGGGAACAAGACAAGGAGATCCATTGGCCCCTTTTTTGTTTAATATTGCAGCTGAAGGCCTTTCGGGAATGTTAAGAGAGGCTCAAGCTAAGAATCTGTTTGAAGGTTTTAAGGTGGGAAATCATAATACAGAGGTAAGTATTCTGCAATACGCAGACGACACGATCTTCTTTGGGAAAGCATCTAATCAAAATGTTAAAGCCTTAAAGGTACTATTGAAAGGATTCGAGATGGTGTCGGGTTTGAAGATAAACTGTAATAAAAGCAAAATTGCTGTTTTCGGGAGAGATGCCCAATGGATTTCTGCTGCTGCCAGTATTCTTAACTGCGGGGTGATGTCTGTACCGTTTCTCTACCTAGGTATTCCTTTAGGGGCGAATCCGAGGCGGGCTTCAACATGGGGACCCATTATTAGAAAATGTGACAGAAAATAGGCCTTGTGGAAACACAAATTCCTATCATTTGGGGGAAGGTTAACCCTTATTAAAGCTGTCCTTAATTCAATCCCTATTTTCTTCTTTTCTTTTTTCAGGGTACCGGCACAAGTGATTACTAAATTGGAAAGGCTGCAGAGGAGGTTTTTGTGGGGTGCTAATCTAGAACACAAGAAAATATCATGGGTAAAATGGGAATCAATCTGTCTACCTAAGGAGAAAGGAGGACTGGGCATCAAAAATTTAAGAACATTCAATCAGGCCTTGTTGAGGAAATGGGGCTGGAACTTATTTCATCATCCGGAAGCCTTATGGGCCCAAATCCTTGAATCCAAATACGGGGGTTGGAGGAATATTCAGACCTCATCCAGGTTACCATCAGCGTCAATTTGGTGGAGAGATCTAGCTGTGGTTTATGGATCCAATCACATCGATGGATGGTTTTTTGGTGGTCTCAAATGGAATATTGG
>PYAF01000142.1:903094-918779 GCA_007407185.1 Glycine tomentella | reverse complement strand
GACCACAGCAATGGCGTGCGCCGGCAACCACCACGAAATCGCAAAAAAATGAGACGGCAGAGTGCGCAGACGACGGAGTGAATAGTGAGAAGGGAAAATGAGAGGTCTGTAATTTGTTTATTTCCTTAGGGGCAATTCTGGGCTTTCACTGCTATTTCTGGGTGTATGAGTTATTTTTATGGTGTATTAAGTTTTTCCCACATATGACTGTTTTCATTTGCCTTTCTGCCCTTTTGGGTTGGTTGGTCCATTTGGCGCAGCTTATACGTGTATAATATATATAAATGACAAATGTTTGGTAAAGTATAAAAGTTGATATGTTATTTTTCAATAAGGCATATAATAATTTATTTGAATAAAATATAATTTTTATCTTTCTATTTATTAAAATTTAAAATTTAATTTATTTATTTTTTAATCAAGATATTTTGTCTTCAATTTTTAAAAAATTTATAATTTTAATTCCTGTAACCAAATTCAAATAATGATTTATATATTTTGTAAATATTAACTGAGACGTGTATATTTATTATTTACATAATAGAAAATTTTAAAAAATATTTAATTGTTAACAAATTTAATTTATTAACAAAACTTTAAAAAAGTATCTAAAATTTAAAAAGGAATTAACATCATTTTTAAAAGGGAGAATGAAATATTTCAATTAAAATATAGAAAAACTAAAATTATTAATTAAAAAAATAGGGGATAAAAATTATAATTTTAGCCAAATTATTTTAGGTCTTTAGTATTTTTATATTTTTATACAAAACTCGTTTTATTTCTAAAATTTATATAAAACTCTTCACGTTTAAATAAATATGTTAGTTCTCTTCAAAAATAAATAAATATGTTAGTTTTAAACCTAAATTCTTTCTTATTATATAAAAAATTGTAAATTTTGACTTTTTATAATTTTTTATTTATTGAATACTATATTAAAGCATTAAAAAAACTATATTGAAATATTATCTATCCACTTCGAATCTCGATCAGCCAAAGATATACTACAGTCAAAATTATATCAAAATTCAATCAAATCAACTTTTTTTTGCTGTGTGTAGTTGTGATATATATATATATATATATATATATATATATATATTCTGGCATAATTGATTTTAAACATTGAACATAATTAATGAGTCCTAATCTAATCAACCATAAATTTTGCATTGAAAACCCTCAAGATCAGGTAGCAGGGCAACCACAAAGAGGTCTTGGGAGAAGAAACATGAACATTTCTCAAGTCTAAGCATCCATTAGTACATTTACAATCACATCCATCTGCAGGAAGACGAAAGGGGTATATCAATATATCATGCTAGCTAGTTATGTACTAAAACAGAAAGGGGGTTTTCATCATCTACGGTGTTCACACTTCACAGCACATATGGGAATTCGTTTTTTTTTTAAAAGAAACATATCATCAACACATACACCTTCTCTTGTTTTGAACAACTATTTAGATTTCTTCACTTCCTTCAAAGCAAGCTTTTGACCAGGAATTCTTTGAAGGCGAAACCTATAAACCAGCTTCCCATGTGATCCTCTGTCCTGCCAATATGACTCAACCACATACAGCCCATCATATACATATGTCTTGTATTTATCATCCATTGATTCAGAGCCGCGAATCACCCTAACAGGATTCTTTTCCTCACTACTGTTCTTCAAAGCAAGATTGCCCCGCTCAAGCTTCTGATCTTCAGGTTTTTTGTCATTGCTCATCACATTCCCACCCTGCCCTGTATATACCAAGACATCCGAATTGACCAAATAATCAGCATAGCCACCTGAAGCAACAATACTAGTCGCAAGGATCTTACCATTGTGCTTCACATAATCTATGCCACCCTGAATCTGAAGATGAAGGCCAATTATATTAAGCTCCACCCGATATTGAAACTCATCACCAACTTCAACGCCAGGTACAGGGCCCAGTATCTTCTTGCCTGAGTTAACATGATTCCCATTGTCCTTAAGAATCCTTGCAGCAATTAAATCAACCCTCTTTTTTTTCCCTAGCTCATTTGACTTTGATTCTCCTTCCTCTAAAAGACTTCTACAAACTACTTGAAACAACCGTAATGCTTCCCTCACTTTTTCTCGGGTCACATCCGAGTCATTCTCATCACCACCATTGAAATTAGGATGAGAAGAGGGAGTAACATTTACATCGAACTCCTGTGATTCTTCACTATTTTCAACAGGGTCAAGACAACCCTTCTTTCCACAAATTTCTAATTCACCCATATCTTCAGAAGCAGCATTTGCCTTCTTTTTCAAAGGCTTCTGCCCAAAATTACATTTAGTCTTGATAGCTCTTCTAGACCTGTCAGGCAATGCAAAAGAAACCACTTTCTTTCTCTTGCCTTCATTTTTAGCATCTCCCAACTTAAAGTGGGAGGAAACGTTACCAGACCTCCAAGGACATTCTGATTTAACCATGAGACCAAGTACTACTTCCATGTCTGATGATGAGACCTGCAATCTGTAAAATTTCCTTTCAAATTATGCAAAACAAGATACTATATACTAAAGCCTTGTCTCAGCCTTGGAATTCATTTTAACTAGATGCTGATCAGGGAGTGTGACATACTTTTTTTCCGGCAGCATTTTCATCTGAGAAGATGGTTCTTCAAATGCACGCAGCTCCTTTACTCCCTCAGTAACATTCCTTTCAGAATCAGTTGGATTTTGATAGAAGTCGACAAGCTTTCTCTTGCGACTATAATCATCCTGAATGTTACTCTTAGCTTCTTCTTTTACATCATCAGCTGCTGCTACTTTTTTCAATTGATTGTGGTCATCTACAGCGAGGTTTTGTAGACCCACATTCTTCTCCTCTTCCTGACACACATCCATGTCATTGCATCCTCCAAATAAAGGAAGGAAGTCTCTGACAGCTGAAGCTTTTCTTGGAGAAAGATACCTTCTTGCTAAATGTTGACCATTCTTATTCTTAATATCCTCAACACATTTCGGAAATGCTCCACATTCATCCGGAAAATCACGAACAGCTAGTAGTATTGTCATGACTCTGAATTCAGCACAAACATCAAAACCCCCAATTCCCAACATGAAATGCCAAAAATCACTTGCCTTTAAAGTAATAAATCTCTCTAGTCTAACGCACACAGTTACGAAAGAACAAGAATCAAGAATCGAAGCATCAACATAAAAACGTAAAGTCTAAGGAATGTATTATGTAAGGGTAAGAGAAAGATAGATAGATACCTTAGCGGAGTGCGAGAGTGAGAGAAGAGAAACGAAAATAAGAAAATCTGTGTTTGTTCCCAACTCTGAAAACATGCAGGGAAAAATGTACAAGTGAAAACGGCAGAAGAAAAATGAGAAGAAATGAAAATGACATGAAATGAAAATGAAATGAAATGGTAGATAGATACATAGAGAATGAGGAAGAAAAGAAACCCTTCAACTTCTTCAAAACGCAGAGGAGATTTGGAATAAACGGAAATGGTCCTACGAGCTACTGAAATTACTACAGTAGTGTTTGCGTGCACGCAAACTAAACTCTTTCAATACCGACACGTGTCCTATAATAATAATTGAGTCAAAATGAGTCAACTGTGCAGAAGCTACAATTTGTTTCTTCTGTGACGTCACTAACGTGCATCAAAATGGGTGAGAAGTTGGAGAAATTTCATTGACATCATTAATTTAACATATTTGATACAATTAATTTTGCATTAAAAGTATGCATGTAGAAGGCATCTATATACTGTACTTCCCAATTAAGAATGTTTATTGTTTACTATTGTAGTTTTAAATATCTTCATATTAGTTATAAATAAGTTTGAGTATGTTAAGTTTGTGGATTCAATAATGACATGCAAATGGGGTATTTTTTTACACACTTATTTAATAATTAACTGTTATATAATTAATTTTTCAACTTTTATAATAATTATTTTAAAAATTACTTTTAATGTGATTTTTAATTAATAAAAAAGAAAATAATGTAAAGAATCTTTATGCTTATAATTAAAAATCTCTGCGTAATTACTACTCAAAACCCTCAGTTGTTGCACTTATAAGATAACTAATTTACATGGAAAACAATTATCACACCTTTATATGCCACAGAAAATTCTGAGTGGCAATAGTTGCATAATATAACTTGTGTATAATATCGAGTTTAAATTACATGTCAGGAAGAGCTGAAAGGGGTTCACCGCATCCCTGCCTTCTGTACAATAATTAATAACTTCCTTGGCGATGATTGGTTATATTCAGTATTTCACCGACATGTAAACTGCCCCTTCTGCTTCAAGATCGAAACCCTTTCGACAAAACCATTCCATGTAATGCGTTCTCGAACAATTTCACCTTAATCCCAAACAATACAAAACTTCAGTAAGGTAAAGGGGGTTATCTTATCAATTTTCAGCCCGGGATGCGCCTACTTGTATCTTCGTAATGCCCCAAAATTCCATCAACTCAAATCATATATACCCATTCCTCGGTATAGCTATCCCAAGGCAATCCTTCGGATGTCTCATGCAAACGTATTTCAGCACAGAAGACAGGCACAAACCCAGTTGCTGATTGCAAAGACTATAACCCTTCAAAGCCACATTAAGCTCCTAAAGTTCCTCAACCGTTATAGTGGATTTTCTGATTTTGGGAGTTCTGAGCCTGAGGCTGCTGTTGGGTAGCCTGCATGTTAAGCGGCTGCGTGTTGTAGTGAGCAAAAGGTTGGGAGTAAAGAGAATTCATCTGCAAAAATAAAACAGAGAATTTACCAGAGGAAAATATCTGTGGAGTAAATCAAAACAGGAATGAAATGTTCCTAAAATCAATCGGTAAAACAGTCACAGCCTTTCAATTTCTGTAATTATTGCTTTTGTAATAAAAAGGTTGGAACTAAAAGAAACCTGGGACTGAAGAGGGTTGGCATTTGCCACACTGAAATGGCTTTGTGTTGAATCATCTTGCAAGGGATCACTGAATCCCACCGGAGTGAAAAGGCCTTGTGATCCATGGCCCATGTAGTCCTGTGAATTAAGAGATAGAAAATTAGAACATTAAGGACAGTCAACCAAAATTAATGGGGAAAATGCTCACTACTAGCAAACTTCAACAACCTGCGACATAAAGTCGTTTCCAGAACCAAAGCGAGAATATCCAGCTTGAGAATTCTGGTTAAGAAAATTCCCTGGGAATCCACCTTGTTGTGTAGCATAATCAACAGCATATCCACTTTGAGAAGCCTTAAGTTGGTCCAAGTGTCAGTAGGAAAAAAACAACAAATGGGCATGAACATCTAACTCATGTTTAAACAAAAGGAATAACAAAGCCATGCACCCTGTTTTGCGGATAAACAAGGCTAGTTTACATCTAAAGAACAGATATAGTATGTTCAATATTAACATTAATTCACAAACCTGAGTAGAGAAATCAGTGACATTATACGGAACATGAGATCCCTGGCTTTTGAAGTCATCGCCCAAGAAGTCCTGATGATAATTTTAAAACAAAAATGAGCCAATTTTGCATTGAAACAAAACCAAGCTTCTACCAAGTCACAGTAAGTACCTGGGACATTCCAGGCATAGAAAATTGATCACGAAATGATTGGCCAGCCCCTTGAACATGCATCTATTATCCACAGGAACAATATAGTCATAAACCAGACAGGAAAAAAAAATGACAAGGACATGAAGATAGAGCAATGAAGCTTGTACAATGAAAGTACATACATTGTTGGCAAACCCAGGTTGGGATAATGGACCACCAACAGATGGCTGGCTGTTGGGATTCTCTAGAGCAGGGAAGTTAAATGTAGATCCAATAGGCTGTTGGGTGCCTTGTTGATGTGGTAGATGATTGCCAATTGGAGGAGCACCAGAATTACCTCTCCCAGCCCCAAAACCTCGACTCCCTGGAGATGGAACATGAGGAACTGCCCCGACGGGTCCATGAACAGCCCCACGAGATGGAATGGCATATGGTTGAGATTGGGGACCACCATGAAAATGAGGCAAGGAAACCCTTGGCACAGGATATCCAGCAGGATGCACTCCAGGCTTATGAGTTCCATTTGGTGGACCAGGAGGTATATAAGATCCTAAAGTTCAAAGAAAAAATTGTCATCATAGATCTAAGTGATCAAAATATCAAAAGCTCCAGAAGGCAGAAGGTGTAGGAAATGACAAGAACTTGAAACAGACCTCTAGACCTTCGAAAATTTCTAAACTACAGTTATTTGATTGGGACCATCAAGACATACCAAAGACCACAAGGATATACTAGTGTATTCAAGAAAAACAAAAACACGCTATCCAACAAATTATAAATTACATACCCCTTCCCCGACTGCTCCTCCGATCTGAACTTGTGCCAGCTCCAGATCCAACGTTACCAAAATTATCATTAGATGCAATTCCAGGTCCACCCCCATAAAAAAGCCTTCGTTCATTGTAAATCTGCATTAAAATAATAACAGTCATGGCATAGATATGCAATATTCTCAATAAACAAATTCCTCGCTACAAAAGCACCACACTGAAATCATTAACACCCTACCACAATCACAAAGCACTTAAATCAACACTATCTAATCCTTTAACACCTACCTTCTTGGGTTTCTGGAACTGAACCATACTTTGCTTCAAGTTATTTAAAGGCCCTTCAACTAAGCACTCATGTTCCTGTTTAGAAAATGGGGAAGAAAAGATCAGCTTTTTTAGAAAACAAAACAACACTACAGAAAAGAAATTGATATGAAATCACTATTATTATATGGGAGAACTTCTAATGATGAATCATTGGGCAATTAAAAAAAAAATTAGAATTCTACAATTAGCAAAAACATTTCAAATTATCTTCTGGTTCTTGCTAGACCAGCACATTTTTTATGAAATCAATACCAACGGCAGTAAAATCTCAAAACACATGTACCTTGTAGTGAGTCAATAAACTATTCCATAGAGGCTGCTTGCTCAAAACTTTAGGGTTTCCCAAAATAACAATGCCATATCTTGCTCGTGTCAAAGCAACGTTGAGCCTCCTAGGATCATTCAGGAATCCAATGCCCTACAAAAGAGGTATAGAAGTCAAATCAATCATTGATCACTCAAATTCTTGATAATGGCTCAAAATGCAGATATTCGCAGCATGCAAACTTTGAAAAGCCACAAACAAATAATAAGGTGTCCAACCTGATGTTCATTACTTCTAACACAAGACAGAATGATGTAGTCTTTCTCCCTTCCTTGAAAGGAATCAACACTAGCAACCTGAAAAGAATAAAACTCATGTAGCAGCTGCAACAAGGACAGAGATTGCATATAGAAATCAAGATAACTGTCTCAAACCTCAATCTCCTTGTAAAGCTGCTGCCTGAGAGCACCATTTCTTGACATATAGTTCACAATATAAGCTCTTTGCCCCTCATAAGGTGTTATCACACCGATCTGTTTTAACATTTTACAAGAATATTAATATTAACACTAAAAGTGTCAGTGTAAACCCATTTGGTACAGTTCAAAAAATACCTGACTTGGAACCACACCACTTTTTAAGAAAGTAGTTACAATCTTTTCAACATTTGCAGCCTCAGTCCTATTTAAATAAGATGTTCCACTAGCACTTATCTCTTCTTGTCCCATCTAGTAAACAGTTAGGCAAATAATTAAAAGAAAGTTGAAAGAAAAAAAACATAGGACAACAAGGGCCCAAAATAAAAAGAACCAAAAATTTGACACAATGTCTGTGGATGATGATGGAAATATTTCAACAAAGGAAAAACAATATTCACATACATGAATTTACAGTACCTGAACATAGAAAAACATGGGACGGTTTGGCACTGGCCAAGGAAAATCAATTCCGGAAGATTGCCTTTCATTAACAGTGACTCCATTTTGCAGGGTGCCTTCATAGAAGCTGTTTGAGGGAAATTCTGAAAGGCATGGATGCATACGATACTGAACCTGTTTGAGATAATAAAACAAAAACCTCGTAAAGTTTGTATAGTGAACAAAATTGGAAAAATAAGCTAAACAAAAAGTCACAATGGGATATTACAAGCCCGGATAAAACAATGAAAAAGGCTAAGGTGTGGATATCATAGCAGGTTGTTAGTAATTCTTCCATGAGACCTAAGGCATCCTTTACCTGCAACCTAATTGGTTTGACACCAAGTAGAACAAGGCGTTCAAAAAGTGACTGTGCTAACCCAGCACGGGCTGCTTTCTTGCACATAATAACTGGACCAAGCTGACAATGATCACCAACAAGAACAACCTAAACAGAAACATCTTGTTAAAACATCGATGATCTAGGAGCACACAACTTCAAGTGCATATTTGACAAAATACCTGCTTTGCTCCAAGAACCAAGGGTATGAGGCACTCGGGTTCAGTAGCTTGAGTGGACTCGTCAATAAGTACCTGAGGATAAAAAATATAATAATGATTAACAGTGTAAAAAGTGATCAAGAATATGACAATTATACATTGCAAGTACAAGTATGTCAACCTGACGGAACCTAAAATTTGCAAGCCGAGGATCTCCAGCACCAACACATGTACAGCAAATCACATCAGCACTCTGAGAAATCTCCCTTTCTGTTGCTCTCTTAAGTGCTTTGTATTTTTTCTCATCACTGCTGGAAAGTTCGCCTGAAATATGAGTCAACAAAATAATCGTCATTTTTAACTCTCATACATATTAGCCTCACCCAGTACAAGTTAAAACATAGCATCATCTGTAACAAACTACAGAACATCGGAAGGCAGAAAGAGAAATTTCTTTTACATGTGGAGAACAAAATATAAACCTCAATCATTATAACACTTGCCTAGCAGCAAAAGCACTATTTCTATTTATTTTCTCAACAGATAAAGTGACAATTCAGGAAGATTGATGACATCTCTCTTTCCTAGATACTAGAAATGCAAACAGGTTTACTGTAAATTTCTTGGATAAAAAGAGATTATGAAATTTAACTAAATTAATTAGGCTATAACATAAAATGGATACAAATCAACCATACTAAGTCTGCCAAACAGGTAATATTTATAAGTTTGAGTAGCTTTTGAGCAAAAATGGCACCCAGACCTTGCTCATCCTTTAGCTGTTGTAACTTATGAAGTTCGCTCTTGTCTGATGTGTCAAGATGTCGAACCTGCAAGAGACACCATTTACATTCACATGCATCATGCAGTGGTTCATAATTTCAAATGCATCACTAAAGATGGAAAGTAATAAAGTATACAGCATTTGGCCATGATATATTAGTCAAAGTAAAAGCAACACTAACCTGATAGTGCAGAGTTAAATGCTCAACGGGTGAACTCACAGCTTCCCTTGACTTTGCGCAAAGCCTCACAACCTTGAATGAAAGATATGTATTACAAAGGAGCTTCACTATTTTCATATATGATCAACTCATGAACAAAACAAACAGCGACTATACCTTTAATCCAGTAGCACTTATCTTTTCAGCTAGCTGGTCCACAGCCACATTACTGGGAGCACAAACCAAAACCTGAAAAATAAATTGAGAATCGGGAATAAATGAATAAACACAAACACAACAAACACAAATGATATCTAGAAAAGTTTTAAGAACATACCTGCCCCTGGCCTTGCTTGGCCATGTGATATACAAGTGCTGCAGATGTTACGGTCTTACCAGTTCCAGGTGGTCCTTGAATCAAACTAATAGGCCTCTGAAGCACACTCTTGACAGCAAAAACCTGCAAGCATAGGTGATCAGTGAACAGAAGATTTTTTTTATGATGTTGCATCTCATAAAAAATGATACAGTAATGTTACAAGGCATTTCTCCAGTTTTATTCAGGTTTTTTAATCCTTGAGTAAAAATATATCTTTAACAAAAATATTGTTAAAATACAAATATACAATGTTAACATAATAGTTTATTAGATTAAAAAAAAATTGAATTATACAATTTTCTCTTTCTTTTATTTAAAGCACTGTTTCCTCATCCAATTCGAACATCCAAGTAAAGGCAAAGACAGTATCATTTATTACAAGTACAACCCCCCCCCCCCCCCTTCTCACAAAATGTTCTCTCCCACCTCCTAAAGCATACTCCCTAAAGCCGCAGACAATCTGCTAACTGCCATGGACTATAGCAGGAAAATACAGACCAATATCAAACATATTAGCACGAAAATCATAAAACAAGTAACATAATTCTTAAGAAACAACAGCATACTTGAGATGCATTCAGCTCTGGAAGCCCAGGTGCACCAAAGCGACGAGGCAGGGCATTACGCACCATTTGAACCTCAACTTCATGACCCAATAAGTGATGGTAAATATACCTAAATATTGACCAGAAATTGTCAAATTTTCAAATAAACAAAGTGCAGAGCACAATTCAAACAAAATCATAACCTCTATTATTTAAAGATCCCTCAATTAGTTAAAACAAACATAACCCTGGCGCAATTCTATTTCCATTATAGAGATGTTCCCTTGCAAGTTTATGCTGCAGTATAATTTTAACCTCACAACTGGCTCCAAAATTATCCAAAAAACACATGACACTCGTTCACATATCATAAAAGATGCTGATCTAACAAAACCATATCATAAAAAGATAAAAAAAAAAATAATACAATCTATAATGTCCCTTTGCTAGCCCATTCCTTAGTACACTGAAATTAATAGCATTAAATAGAACTACGGTCATGTCCCTTTTTTTTTTTTTTACCAGCAAAAATAAGTATATATATATATATATATGATTAAAATTGTGCATTACAAGAGGTATTGCAAAAGGACTTAGAGAAGTCCGAACAGAACAAAGGAGGTTTCAAACATGAAAACATGGAAGAAACCTGCAAAGTTCTGACATATGACTAAAGATATCAAAAAATACAGCAAAGGAAGAACATCTCTATTTCGGTGAAAAAACAAAGGAAGAACAAAAATAACATAAAAAGAAAAGGAGGAATACAAGGCATCCAACTGATGTCATAAAACTTAATCAATGGCCAACTTACCCACTAACACTTGTCTCATCCACAGCAAAGGTTTTCATAGCTCCCTGCATCCTATCAAAACTTGTACTCTTCCAGACAAAATCCACACTGAAACCATGGTTAACATCAACTGGAACCCCCTGCAAATAACAAGGGCAATGAGCACAAGGCACAGATAATTGAAGGCATAATATAAGCATCACAAACTAATGCTAAATTCACCTGACTAGCACGAAGCTCCAGTGCAACCTCCTCTTGTGCAGTTAGCTTAATCTGAAAAAAGAATATTAAGCATCTTACACAGCATATAATGGAATAATATAAATAAAGTGCTAACATAATATATATATAAAATCATACACATTATTCCATATAAGTTGCATGCATACACTAAACAAGTGAACAAAATAACATATAGCAGTCAATAGTGCTTCCTTTCCATCTAAAAAAGCAGATAACGGGCATTGGGCCATGGTTGAAAGATAATTAGATCTATGTATGAGATATGCGAGATTTTTGGAGAGACAAATTAAATACAATTTTCATTATCTGAAAATAGTTTTCTTCATTATGTTTATTGGCCCATTTTTACCAAAAGTTAATAAACAGTTTTCCAAACAGCATAGGGACACTAAGTGAGAATTAAGAAAACCAGGGACTTGATTAATTAATACTAGATAACTAGAGAAAATAAAATCCATACATACCACATGACCCACTGACTGCCATGCAGGATGAGCAGCATCACCAGAATAACGCAATCGTAATTCATCACCAGGTACAAGCCTCAACTCATTATCTTCCTACAATATGGGACATCGTTGTTTATCACTTAATAGAAAAATAAAAAATAATACAGAAAAGTATGAAGAACATAAGACAAGATACTGAATAAGATGTACAACAATAGCAATAAGCAAAAGATACAGCACCTTTGGAAATACAAAGTATGCAACACGCTTCTTATTAAGACCAATATCCCATCGGATAGTGACATTGTCCTTGCTTTGTGATTCTTTCATCATCTACATCAACACAGAACATATAAAACACAGTAAAAACATAGCACAAGATAAGAGGAAAAGGTAAAGCAATAAGAGTACATGCAGGAAAGAAAAGGAAAAAAAAAGCAAAAGTAGCTATTATATGATAGAATGTATTACAGTGGAGTAAAGAAAAAAAATTACCTTATCATAATCGGCTTCAAGCTTAATAAGAGGTGCAAATACATTTTGATACTGAGACAATGAGACAAGAAATGTAATAAATAAGACCCAAGTGTATACAATAAAATTGTGATAGACTCCACATGCTACACATGTAAAACATTCACAAGCCATCCTGATTCCTGAACACACACCTGATATGCATCTTCATATTTCAAAGCCACGGACTGAGGTTCATCATCTACACCAGGCTTCTCAAGGTCCTCAAAAGAAGCATCAGGATTTGTCTTCCACAACTCTTCCACCTTGTTTATTTGTTGTGCACTTATTTGGCGAGCCCTTAACTGCTCCTGTTCAGATGGGATCTGCAGCAGAAAACAAGATGTTTTGAAGACAGATGGACAAAACATATAATATTAAATTAATTAATACAAAGGAAACATGGTAACCTTGACAAGCCACTGCAAGAAACACCTATCATCAATCAAGGGGCACCATTGACTAAGGTCCCAATTCATGTCTTTCAAGGCATTAACACTCAAGCAAGGTTCACGACAAAGAAGGACAACTACACTTTCCGTCTTTGCAGAAATAAATCCAAGGAGAAACACATTACGACATCCACAATTGTAGCATTCAAGAATTGTTTCTCCCAACGGACTGTCTTTGTGTAGACAGACTTCCTTGTGTTTAGCCCGAACCTACATTTAAAAAAGAAACAAACAAAAGTAAGCAACATTTGCTCACAATGACCAATATATATTCTCGTCATTACACACAACAGCAAGAAAATAAAAGAATCAGCACTTATTAGACAAATAAACACTTTTTATATATAAAAAAACAATGGTAAAGTTTGAACCCAAATTCATAAGTGTATCTACTATCTACCCAAGTTAGATGCATCAAGGATGAAAATCAAAATTTTTTTGGGATAAGAGATCAAGATGTAAATGAAAGATGGCTAAACTACTTTAGCAAACTTTTTAATGGAGATGGCGATAAAAGTGACATGGACTTGGAGGATGCTTATGATGATTTGAATAGAAGATTTGTGCGTAGAATTAATACCAATGAAGTTAAGGAAACTTTGAATAGGATGAAGAATAATAAAGCTTTGGGACCCGATGAAGTCCCTATTGAAGTGTGGAGAGGCCTGGGAGATGTAGCAATAAAATGGTTGATCAATCTATTCAATAAGATTCTTCAAACAAATAAGATGTCTAATGCTTGAAGGAAAAATATGTTTGTGTCTATTTACAAAAACAAGGGAGATATCCAGAATTGTTCAAGCTACAGAGACATTAAGCCAAACTATGAAGTTGTGAGAGAGAGTTATTGAACATCGCTTGAGGAGGGAGACCAAGGTTTCTGTAAATCAATTTGGATTTATGCCAGAAATATGTATCATGGAAGCTATTTTCTTGATGCGACAATTAATGAAAATGTATCAAGAAAAGATGAAAGACTTACATATAGTGTTCATAGATTTTGAGAAAGCATACGATATGCTCCCAAAAAAAGTTTTATGGTGGACTTTTGAAAAGTAAAAAGTACTATTAAAGTATGTTAATGCAATCAATGATATGTATGATGCAACTATCACATATGTGAAAACTTGTAATGGAACATCAAGGCATTTTCCTATCATGGTAGGTGTACACTAAGGTTCGACTCTTAGTCTTTATCTCTTTGTCTTAGTGATGGATGAACTAACAAAAGATATTCAAGAGGAAGTGTCGTAGTGTATGCTTTTTGCAAATGATATTGTACTGATTAGACAAAAAACGGTGTTAATAGGAAACTAGAATTGTGGAGAAACACTTTGGAGTCTAAAGGATTCACGATAAGCCAGAGCAAGATTGAGTATATGAAATGTGAGTTTTCGCTGGTATGAGATGATGATCAAGATTCCGTGCATCTACTTAGTCAAGAAGTACCCAAAAAAGATGTTTTTAGATATTTGGGATCGATTTTGAAAAAAGGTGGAGAGATAGATGGGGATGTAAATCATATAATCAGAGCAAGGTGGATGAAATGGCGGAGTACATATGGATTTTTGTATGACCGCAAAATTCCCCTTAAGCTAAAAGGAAAATTCTATAGAATAGTTATAAGACCTGAAATGTTATTTGAAGCTGAATGTTGGCCAACACATAGGCAAAATGAGCATAAAATAGGAGTAACAGAAATGAGAATGTTAAGGTAGATGTGTGATTGTACGAAGATGAATAAGATAAAAAATGAAGATATTTGACAAAAGATAACAGTAGTACCGATGAGTGAAAAGATGAGGGAGCATAGATTGAAGTGGTTTGGACACGTAATGAGACGGCCCCTGAATGCTCCCGTAAGAACAAGAGTTTGTTACCAAGAATTCAACACAAAGAGAGGTAGAGGTAGACCGAAATTTACCTAAGGAAAAGTAATTAAAAAAGACTTAATGTAGTGGGATATAGATTGGCGGAAGGTGTGTCTTAGGACGGAATGCAGAAAAACTATAAGTTTGGTGAAGGTTTAGACCCATTATTATCTCTATGTTCCAATCGGTCCTTTTTTAGTTCTTGTCTTCTTCATTTTTCCCTCCTCCTTTCACCCTTCTTTTCTTTTATCTTATTTTCTTTTCTTATATCTTATTTCCCCTTTTTCTTCCCCTCCCTTTTTTCAACTTCCTCGTATCTATCATTGGGTTCATCTACCACCGACCTCAATTCACTTGGGTTAAAGGTTTGTTGATGTTGATGTTGTTGATCTACTATCTACCCACTCAGCCAAAAATAAAAGACTGGTTTATTCTAAAAAATTATAAATTCATGAACTCAAACTTAAGAAAACCAGGAATGAATCATGAAAGATATAAAAGAATAGGAGAGAAAAATTAGAAGAGACAAAGGAGACAGCACGGATACAGATATACATATTGTTATTTCTATGTTTATGGTTTTCTAGCTTTCCTCAGTGGGGCACCAATCACCTCCCATTCCCGATTTTTATTTGTAAGCATACTTTTAAGTCAGACTAAACCAAGCTTAGAGTAGAGTGTTTAAAAGAGATAAATGAGAGAACAAGGTTTTCTTATTCATAAGAAGAAAAAAAATTCAAGGAACATAAGTAGGTAGGTGCCATACAAGCAAAGACAGAGATTATTTTTTTTCCCTTTACTTAGCTGGTTTTCTTTGATTTTTGCAACATAAAAATTTCTACAAGCGTAACTACCATATAGTCATAAAATATACAGTATACATGACAGACAAACTTGCATAACAGATTCAAACCATGGGTATTAAAATCCCACTCACACTACTATATCAGATACAACTGTCTGGCAATAATAATTACAAAGAGAATAGAAAAATGGCACTGAATCATAGACAAAACACTAAAAAGCTGCATGTGAAATGATGGCTTAAACAACTCAGACGATTCAGAAAATAACTATTTCAGGGGTTATTTTCTGTTGGGTTGCACCAGTTTGGATCTGGCGACCCAAAAGAAAAATATCTCCACCCCCCCCCCCCCCCCCCAAAAAAA
>PYAF01000142.1:850384-895872 GCA_007407185.1 Glycine tomentella | reverse complement strand
ACCCATTCGGTTGGACAGAAGGACCTAAAATGCGTGCCAAGTTTCTCGCATTCGGGTGCCTTTTCGCCCTTCTGCTGAATGCATCTGATTACACCACACATGCTACATAATTAGATATATATCTGTATAGCAATTGGTTCTGAATTATGATTCTTGAGAGTGACACAAAAGCATCTTGACTTGCCTGTTATACTCCACAAATTTTACGTAACATTGACGCGTTTTATAATCAGTACTGTTTGCTAATTCTGAACCGTTTTCAGCTATGCTTGGCTTTTCATCCTGTTTGCACAAAAACAAAGAGGCCAACTTATTAATCACAATATGCTAGAGAGCTATGCTGTGAACAATTCTTTTTGTTCGTGTTACGCTTTTAAAAATTGAAAAATTAAAAAGTTTGAATGTAAATTAGAAAAAAAAATTGATTATCCTTAGGAGTGATTTTTCACATTGTGCAAAAAAACATTTCTCATACATATAAACTTTAGTTTGATTGAATAACCGCAATTTTTTCAATGTTTGTAATGCTTCAGTTGCTTTTTTTTTTTTCCTTTTCAAATTCAAGAAACACGTTACAATTGAACCCAATTTGAGTATATTTTGCTAAAAATATCATAATCAACAATGAAACACTTCCAAACAGTAAAGCCTTTTTCTTAAAGCACCGGAAATTAGTCTTCTTGTGCCCGTGTTTATTCATAAAAACTTTTATATCAATTTTCCTTATTAGAAACTCAGATGTGTACATAATTTTTTGTATAATGAATGTTGGAAAAAAATGATGTTTAATATAATTAATTGTATGAAATCTAGTATATTCCGTACTTCAAACTTCTATAACAAGTTATAGAAGTTTTATACAAAGAAAAAATAATAATTAGTGGACACCGTAGATAAACTTGGAGATAGGATAGAGAGGGATATAGGTATTGGACCGTCCAACCTAGAAAGGCTAGAAAGGGACAATTTACACTTAAGCACCCACGCCTTATTGGCTTAGGCTTTGTTTGGGAGAGGGATTTTAGAGGGGAAGGGAGAGAAGGGAAAAGTTTAAGTAGAGATACCTCCTTGTTTAAGAATTTTAATTTTTGAAGGAAAGGATTTGAGGATTTTTAAAACTCCTCTGAAATCCTCCAAAGCCTATAAATTGTAGTTTCCCCTATTTGGAGGGTTTTAAAAGGAAAAATAATAAAATTACAATCCTACCCCAACCAGTGTTAATAAAATTATTATTCTATCCTAGTCAATGTTAATAAAACACCAAAATACAAAACATTGAATCACAATTAAAGGACAAAATTATAAAAATATCTTATTAACTCTCCACTTCCCTCTTGATATATTTTTAACTCCCAAACAAGAAGGAAGAAACTTTCCTCATTTTCCTCCCTTTCCTTCCACTCTCTTTCGCTTGAATTTCTTTTATTTCCTTCTCCTCCTAACTCCCAAACAAAACCTTAGTATCTGTAGAACTGTGGATTGTTCGATTTAGATATTTCTCAAGAAGGACGATTGAGATTTAAATACCAACACCTTTTAGACTAAGGGCTTATTGAATTATAGATCATCCGACCAACTCAGCACTAGACCAAGTCATACAGGTTCACTTAATATAACATAAGTAATATAACATGATAAAACGAGAGATAAAGAAAAAAATAATAAATGTTAATAAAGTGTTTCGAACATTAAAATGTTTATGAATTATTACTCTTGCATAAAATAAGATGTGTATAGGTTACCTTTTTGTTCCTCTTGGTATCAATACTGTGGGTTGAAGAGGGAGGAGGGGGTGGAGAAACGGTGCCAAATTCATGAGCTGGCCTTGGAGCTTGTTCACCCCGAGCCACTTTGTTCACGTCTCTGGCTCTCATCTTGTCATGTGGATCTACCTGCGCTGCCGACATGTTTCTTCTCTAGTGCTTTTGCTTTGTGCTTGTACTTGAAACTAAAACAACATATGCATATGCGTGTGTTGAAGAATATATATATAGTATGCGTGTGTTGAAGAATATATATATAGTAGGTGTTAACTGTTAAGTAATGCACAAACTTGGAAGGGTTGTCTACTTTCTAAGTTACACTTATACCGTAGTCTAGTAATGACACGTTGCAGTGTAATGACACCTAGCTTTGATCGTCTCCTCGTGTCAGCACTGTGAGGCTTTACCATACAAAAAATATTGTAAGCTTTTCTTTAGTGCTAATAATTATAAAATTTGTGTAGTTTTGAAAAGGTTAGAGAAAGGAACTCAAGAGTTAGTCACCTTTTGTATTACTCCAACTCCAAGTCTTCTAGCATGACATCCATTAGTTTCTTTTTTAATTTCACCATTTGTGTTTGTCTCTTGCATGTCGTACCTTTTAATTAACTACATTACCTTTGACATTTGTGTTAGGCATGAAATTAAACATTAAGACAACAAAGAAATCAAACCAGTAATTTTAAATCAGCTTATTAAATAATTAGAAATTATACGAACCAAATAAAAATTATTGGTGGTCTGCTCCCCCAAGTATGTATATTATACAAAATCAAAATATACTTTACATATATTATTGTCTCCAAAGATTTTGTAGTTGTCATAAAACTATTTATGTTTTGCTGGCTTAAATCTTTGATCTATATTAATCATCTAACAAAAATTCTATCACATAAGTAGAAACTTCTCCTATGATACTTTCAAATTGGTAAAAAAAACATAAAAAGAATGTAAGAAACTATCATGTGAACACTAAAATTTATTTACATATATGTATTATATGTATTTTGTTGTTGTGTCAATACATATTTTTATCTTCATAAATATATTTGATTTACAATTTATATTAGCTGATTCAATAAATTTTTCTTTATTATGAAGTTTTTTCTTTTATTCTGTTATATATAAGAACGAATGAAATAATTTACATAAATAAAAGAAAACAAAAAAAATTACATATTTCATTGTGTAAAGACTTTACACTATACATAACTAAGGAAAAAAATATGTTTAACTTCTACTTAGCCAACAAAATACATACTCTCTAATATAATTTTTTTATACCAAACTCTCTAATATAGTTAAATGCTATAAATTGAAAAGAAATTAATATGTTATTTTTTTGGGTACATATATGTTATTATTTAATTTGAGAATAGACGAAAAGTTACAAAAAATTAAATTTATTTAGGAGATACAAGGTGGATTTGAGGGTTGAGAAGGGGGCTTAAGAGCTAAGGAAAGAGGAATAGGCAGCAAATTTGAATTTCTCTCACCGATATTTTTAATAAAATTAAATAATATTATTTTTCTTTAAAAAAAATTGCGGAGTTGGGGTTGAATTTTATTTTATTTTAATTTTTGGGGTTCCGTTGATGCGATCCCATTAAATAACCCATGTCCCTGCAATAGTTAAATCCTTCTGCTCTGCGTCTTCTTGTTCCTCTCGCCCAGAATCCGAGATCAACCCTGACCCCTAAGGCCAGGGGTTTTTCTCGGCTTCTTCAGATTCCTGAAATGGCGCCTGTTTCAGCTTTAGCCAAGTACAAGCTCGTCTTCTTGGGTGACCAATCCGTGGGCAAAACCAGCATCATCACTCGCTTCATGTACGATAAATTCGATAACACCTATCAGGTACGTTTCTCCCTAACCCTGACCCTAACCCTCAGATCCAATTCTAAACCGCATCGAGATCTCCTAAGTTAGCTCTTAAAGGCTAAAACCACTTCGTAAACCTTCACTCTTCGCTGTTTCACTTGATTAAGTTATATTAGCTTCGTTCGATTCAGATTTATCCCTGCTTTCTAATTTGATTTGCCGTTCCTTGCAGTCTAGTCTATCCAGCAAACTGTTATGCTGAATGATTATTATAATAATTATTTTTATTTTATTTAAAAGAATAAGGTAGAACTCAACTCTATGATCTAGATTTGATTATGAATCCTACTGTTGATTCAGCCTATTCACTTTGACTTTTCGTATGTTCCTCTTTGCTTTTTAGAGTTTAGACTACTTTTTGATGAACACAGGCTAAAACTTGTACCAAGAAATTATTCAACCAAAATTGACAATACGCAACCTATTTATTGACTCACTACCGAGAATTAGGGCTATTATTAGTCATTTAATTTGATCAATTATGACTACGTTACCAACTTTTTGGGCTCAATTTTTCCTTGAGAGTTATGTTTTTTTATTTTCATTACTCTGTATTCAGAGTTGTCTTTTCATGGTGTGCTTAACTTCTTATAATCCAGTTTAGTTCAGGTTGAGATTTCTTTCCAAGCATAATAAATAGCATGCAGCTTCTTTGACTGTGACCTGTGTGTATTTTTATTTCTTTAGCTTCATTTTACTAGCACATTTTTATTGAATTCAAGTTGATATTGATTTTTCTCATGCAGGCTACAATTGGTATTGATTTTCTATCAAAAACTATGTATCTCGAAGATCGAACTGTTCGACTGCAGTTGTGGTAAAATACAGGACCAACATCTCATAGTATAAATTGCTCAGGAAATGAAAGGGTTTTTAGGAAAGGATTGGAAGAAGTAGGAAATCATGGGTGGGATAGTTTCCCCCCCATTTTATTCTGAATACAGGTGATGATAGGATGAGAGAAAGTACTTAGTGACATTATAATTAGAGAAAAGGGTTATACACTGGCAATGTAAATATTGCTACATAGTTATCCAATTACAATCCACCATGTAAGTTTGTTGACTTTTAAAATAATTATAAAGTAATTCAAATGGTGATTTGTGATTGGATGACAATGTAAAACTGTTTTACACTATTAGTGCATAGGCATTAAACTCTTATAATTATGTTATATTTCGCCTGAATGTGATGGTTCACTTTCCAGTTGGTCTCAATGATCACATTTTGCATCTGCTGACATGAATTAAGTTTACTTATGTTTATCCCAAATTAAATTTGTGGGTTTATCGGGAGGGATCCCTCAGTTTCCTCTTTCCCTGAAAGTTGTATAATGACTAATACTAATAGGACCATGTTACAACTTACAACAGGGTTTACTACTTATCTTTTTAGATTTCTGAATTTATACGCATGAAATCTTGATATTTCGAATTTATTGACTCACAGCTGTGTTGAGTTTTATCCTTCATTTCTTATATCCTTTCACATATCATCATTTTTTAGGTTTTTAAGTTTTAACCATTCTTGTTCTTAAGCTTTTACTATATTTATATTTTTTAGCTCGATATATTTCTATTTCTAAACCTGAAATTTCCATGCATACTTTTTGCTTCTACCATCTGTACTTTTTTGAGTGTTTCCTCTGTATTGATGCTTTTTCATATGTTTAAAATATATTCGGTATTGGATGTCCATGGTTTGGTTTTAGTTCAGTTAATGACACCCCTTTGTTTGACTGGTGGAGTTATTTTTTTTTTTTTTCTCTCCCAGTGTTCCTAATGTTCATCTTTTCATGTTTTTGACAGGGATACAGCTGGCCAGGAAAGATTTAGAAGTCTTATTCCAAGCTACATTAGGGACTCATCTGTAGCTGTTATTGTATATGATGTTGCAAGTACGTCATTTGGAGTTTGCTTTCTTTTCACCTTTTACTATTGCCCACTATTTGATGCTATCTTACATGGTTTTGCCTTTTAATAAAAGTTAATCTGATCGAAGTTGCCATTTTTGCTTCTTATTGTTTACATATTGAAACACTTCGAGTTTGCCTGTTAAGCTATGAACTTTACATTATTTTAAATACTGTGTGCTGTGGTAGCAGGATGTCATTTTTTTTGTTTGGACCATAGGTAAGTAGCAGAATGATACAATGAATAGGCTCTATAACTCTTGCTGTATAACCTTTTATAGCAAACCGTGGCATCCAAATTCCATTTGTTATCTCTCTTACATGATTTGAATACTGCATTGGCATAAGTGTCTGTTAAGAGCTCTGTCAAGAAAACTTTCTGATAAATTTGATATTTTTGTTGTATAGGCCGGCAGACTTTCCTAAATACTGCAAAGTGGATTGAAGAGGTGCGAACAGAGAGAGGCAGTGATGTCATTATTGTTCTTGTTGGGAACAAAACTGATCTTGTCGAGAAAAGGTAATTAGTAATGAAGAGAAGAATGTTGGAATGATTTTAGGGACTCAACTATTGGCAAAAACAATTCATAGGCATAGTATAGTATGTTTTTGCTATATAGTTCTGGAGACATGCTAGTGTTACAATCTGAAATTTACTGTTTCGTTTTTTACTGACCATCTTCTTTGTGTGTCTGCAGACAAGTCTCTATAGAGGAAGGGGAAGCAAAAGCACGTGAGCTCAATGTCATGTTCATTGAAACTAGTGCTAAGGCTGGGTTTAATATAAAGGTAAACCTGGCTTCCCACTTTTTCTCTCTCTATACATTATCATTGAATTCTCCGTTTTTGCCAGAGTGAAATGAGTCATGCAAATTGCGATGGTTGGACTCTGTACACATGTATTTGGACCTCTGAATATGGATGTGATCTACTTAGTACCTTTGAATATTGAAGTGTTACTACCGTTCTAATCATTCGCTTTAAATTACTTGCATTTGTCAATTTTGTTTCAACCTGCACTTTTCTGCATGATCTCCCTCCCTCTCTTTCGTGGAAGTAACTAAGATCTTTATATGGTTCTAATATTTCTCTTGCTTCTAACTTACCATGTGTTCTGTTATTCAACATTTGTACAGGCCCTATTTCGAAAAATTGCTGCAGCACTACCTGGAATGGAAACACTATCTTCTGCAAAACAAGAAGACATGGTTGATGTAAACTTAAAGTCTACAACTGACAGTGCTCAGTCTCAACCTCAGTCAAGTGGATGTGCTTGTTAAGTATACTTTATCATGTGCGGTCCACCTTTTTGTGTCATGCCTTTTTTTTTATGCAGGTTTTTCTATAGTCTTCTACAGCATTATGTGAAAAGATGAAAGAATATATAAGCGGATCAGGGTAGGGGTTGATAAAAGTTCTGTCTAGACAATTTCTGTGGTTAGTTGGTTTTGCCTGCGATAATGTGTACTTAAGTTTTTTTTTTTTTTTTTTGAACGGCATAATGTAGTAAAGGTACCCAACCCAAAATTGAATTATGTTCATTGTACCCTGTAAAACGTGTGATAAGTTTAAAATTTAACTTGTCAATCTGGACTGACATATGTTTGTGTTAAACTTGTTCATGGTGCCACGATTTTCATCTTGCTAGCGCTTTCTATCCATAAATGATGATGATGCTTCAAGGCAACCGTACATTGTAGGCTTGAATACACTATCGAGTATCAACTACAGTATTCCCCCCCCCCCCCCCCCCCCCCCCCCCCCCCCCCCCCCCCGGGGCAAAATCTGACCAAAATGAGTACTAATCAATTGATCGATGCAATCACAATACTTAAATGGACGTCCCCAACCAATTGAATCTCAAAGACCGAGTAACAACTTAGTTTGATTGAATCCAGTACTGAATTTAATTTTTGTTTTGAATAAATTGATTTTTTTATTTGAAGTGATGCAATTTATGATTAAATATTTTGTTATAAAATTGAGTTAAAAAAGTAAAACTACTTCTTTTTTTATTTAAGTTATTTCAACTCAGAATTGATTTTGTATCTAGAATTAATTATAATGTTTTCTTCGATGTGTAATCTAGTATGTAAAAATTTAGGTAAAATTAATTATGAATTCTAAATTGTAACATCCCATATGCATCCGGTGTATTAACGTATTACTTAATCATATTAGTGTAGTAGTTATTGTAAAAAAAAAAACCCACGGAAGCGTTTTTTAAACCATATCTCTTGATTCATTATGTATAGTACGTATAGACAGTAAAATAAACGAATGTCAGATTACCACAACAGCCTTAGTGATCTAGATGATGTAAAAAAATGGCAGATAAAACTATAATATCCATCCTGATATACCAGGAGGTTATAAACCACAGATATCCACCTACCTATACATAGATTATATGTACATTTCACATACAATAGTAGGCATTAGTATCCTGATATCACATATCAAATTCTCATATGAAGGTACACCATATACAAAAAAAATTCAATATATGCAAACATACACACTTTTCCCCACAAGGATACAAAATAATAACACATCACATATATATATATCTGTACACAACAATGAGCAACCAAGCTCTCAAAACATTGTTCCAAGCAGCTATACCATGTATGTCCCCTACTAGGGCCTCTCATCCTGGGGTCCCTTATCTCTGTCAGTTGTACAACCTGCAAAATATAATCCCCACACACGGGGTGAGATAAAAAAATCTCAGTAAGCTCAGGGTTCTTGGAGATTCTCCTTCACCCTCGCTCACTTCCATGATCACAATACATTAATAGGCATCACAACAACACATAGGCACACACAAGCTCTAATGTGTAACATCATAAGTATTCAGGACCATCTCAGTCCCCTGGGACCATCTCAGTACCCAGTAAGTTATCGTGGACCATCTCAGTCCACAGTGTAAGACCGGAACTCACACTTGTGTCATCCAATGGGAGTTACCCCTACGCAAGGATGCACGCCATATGGTACCTCTGAGAATAGACTGCTACAACATGAGACCACCTATCTCTTGGTCTTAAGGAATCTCTCCTATGGAGCAAACCAAACTATGAGTTGCGCTCTACTCCTAGGGAGGTTCATATCTATCTACTGGCCAGAAGATCTATCCGAAAGGTAACCATACACAAAGCACAAATACATGCATACATATCATCATGAAGAAAGTTGTAACAACCAATTCAATGCATGTAAATCATATATGCACCCATCACTCCATCTCGGAATATAGAGGAACACAAGTAGTGGGAAACACTCCCAAGAACGAAGAGCTTACCTGGCACGGTAGTGCTCTGCTGCCCAATCCCTAGACTGTGGTCTCCGCCACTGACACTCTCGGTGTCCCACCCTATATACAGGCACACAATCAATCAACAATAACGACTTTTAACCGTTCAAAAGGCAAAAAGAGCAATTATCTATATCATTCTAATCCCTTATTACTTTATATCAAGTCTTGAAAGCTATTCACCCAACTGGTGACTTACAGACCCTTAACAGGATTTATCTCTACCTAACCAAGGCACTAGAGTTTCTCAAAGACTCTGCATAAGTCAATTCAACCAGTTCAATTGCCTTTATCCAGACCATATATCAATTATAATCCAACTTAGCTAAAACAATTATCTCAGCACGTTTTCACCGTTTATTCAGCCTCATGAATATCTTTTGTAAAAGCACTTAGGCCCATATATCTCATAATACCCATCATTTAGCCCACATTCTTCCTACTCATACATATCTTAGAGTCAAAATCAAACTTCATCTAAAGTCATGTTTCAAAGTTCATTCTTTATCAGAACAACCTCCTGAACATACTTTTCTAAAGAATCAAAGCCTAATTCCAGCCCTAACACAAATGGATTACTATTTATCCCATTACCAATTTCACAAATCAATCGGTAAAACTTAAGTTTCTTACCTCAAAACAGTCGAGGAAGGCTAGAGGATCGTTTCTCCAAACTTTAGTGTTCTTGAACCGCCTTCTTTTTCCTCAAAACTCAAGTTTTGTAAAGTTCCCTAGAGAAAGGGATCTCTCCTATTGATGATTTTCTCTAAGGATTGAAGCTGGAATCTAGCTCATGGAGGAGTTCTAAACAATTTTTCTGAAGGATAGAAAGTGTTTAGATGAAGTATGGAGGAGATATGAAGATTCTCTGGTCGTTAATGGCAGAAAAGACTTAGAGGAAGAAGAAAACCAAGTTTTGGCTTTCAAAACGCGTGAAATGACCTTTTATAGGCCCCCAGCCCGCGTTCCCACAAATAGCACCACACCCCACGCTAATCGCGTCACTAATTCGAAAGAAAGGGCTTCCTGGAGCATTTTGACGCTAATTGCGCCAGATGTTCGAATCAGGGGGTTTCCATGACCATTCTGGCGCTAACCGCGCCATAACTAGCGCTAATCGTGCCACATGATCGAAAGAAAAGCCTTTTGGTGCAATCTCACGCTAATGGCACCACTTCCCACGTTACTGACGCCGCTCCCACGTTAACAGCGCCACTCCCACGATGTTAGCATGAGATTTTATTTTTTTTTAGACTTGGGTTATTATATAAATCAATTCTCCAAATAAGAGAGTTTTGTTAAGTTAGTTTTTGGATAAATAATTAAATGAGTTTAGGCACGTTAGAGAATGATAGCTTTTCTAGTCATTAGGGGCAAATAAATAAATAAATGTATTTCCAAAAGAAAAAAGTGCAAATATATGTAAATAATTTTATATCGACACACAAAATAAAAGTTTAGTTGTAACATAATATTTGATTTGTTGATGATTCAGGTGACAATGCATATAAATTAAACATTATTATTATTATTATTATTATTATTATTATTATTATTATTATTATTATTATTATTATTATTATTATCTACACATAGCAAAAAGAAGTTTAATTATAGTGGACCAAAATAGTTAGATTTTTGTTTTAAATTACACTAACAAAAATAAGTTGATCATGGTTGAGAGAGAAAGGAGGAAATCTGAATGAGAAGCGGCATTTTGTTGAATTGAGGTGAGTTGTGTTGTGTTGTGTTGGGGGCATCAGTGAAAATGGCGTCAGTGTCAGCGCTTGCAAAGTACAAGCTGGTGTTCTTGGGTGATCAGTCTGTGGGAAAAACCAGCATCATCACTCGCTTCATGTATGACAAATTTGACAACACTTATCAGGTGTGATCAGATCACTTTTTATGTTTCAAGTGTTTGCTCTAGTCAATGACAACATATGCTGCACTGCTAACCATTATGAATGATGATTGATCTGAATCTGTCATATGATGATTGATCACGGTTTTCCTTTGGGATTATGGGTTTCAGTTTGTAATGATTGATGATATTCTGTCACAAATAAAAGCTGCTAATTTATAACAAATGAAAGGTGAAACAGGACAGAAAGGTGAAGGAATTGAAAGTTTTAGGGAGAGAATAATTTCAATTATGGTATCTAAGTGGATGGAAAATGTTACCTTTTTGTCAATGAACAAAGCCTTAAGGTGGTAGGTAGTAGAAGTCTATGAAATGAATACCTCTGGCTTTATATCTCTAAAATGTCCAATTCAACTCTCCTAAAATCCAAAGTTGTTAGGTAGAACCATAAAAGGCCATGAACGACTTTATGTCTCTTAAGACTTCTGATTTTGATATTTGTGTTATAGTTAGGAAGTAACGTGAGAACTTACGAATTAAGTTCTGTAAATATTTATATCTCGCAACTATTATTGTCTGGCTTGCCTTGTCTTACTGTTTATTTGAGGATATACGAAAAGGATTCACTTGAAAAATTTTGTTCTTTCTCTTCACTTCATTTTACAATGATGCAAAACAACATATGTATTCTCCTAGTTTTACTTCCTTTTCCACTAGCAAAGTGAAATCATGCATAACCAGCCGTTAATATATTTATATGTTATGTATGCCAGTGTGATCCAGTTATTCTTCAACTTTATTACAGTTTACAGTACGTATTACCAACTTGCGGTGCACATTTCAATCAATCCGCATTATTTAAGGCATTTTTGTAAATTGTTTCCTCATTTGTGCATATAATAATTATAATTCACCTAGGTTGTCTTATAAGCATAATGCGCTTGGAAATTTCTGCACCATATCCATTTTTGTCATTTTCTCTTGCCTGTTCTTAAACTTGTTATTAATTTTTCAAACAGGCCACGATTGGTATTGATTTTTTATCAAAAACTATGTATCTTGAAGATCGAACTGTTCGGCTGCAGCTGTGGTAAAATGTGGCATGTTGGGAAATTCTATCAGAAAGGAAAATAATGGTATTAGGGGCGAAAAGGGAAGGGATTCCCTTATCCTATAATTCAGGAGTTATCTTTTATTTAGGATTTGACTTGCAATCAGATTTAAATATAAATTCTTAGGGGCTGTTAGGAATTCTCTCAGTCAGTTAATTGTATTTTAAAGAATTCCAATATCAATTGCTATTTGTATCTTATTTAGCTTTATTACTTCAAGTGTAAAAAATTTCTGTGAATTGGTTAATTAGAGTGAGGTCCATGAAGTTTGATATGTCTAATTGCAATTTTTAGGCAGGATTCCTTCATCATTTAATATTTTGTTTTTAATCTTTTCCCCCGCAAAACCTTTATTTTTTTTCATGTCTGTGATGTGTGGCAACAGGGACACAGCTGGACAGGAAAGATTTAGAAGTCTTATTCCAAGCTACATTAGGGACTCATCTGTTGCTGTCATCGCTTATGATGTTGCAAGTAAGCTATTTAGGGTGTTTCCCTTCACCTATTCCTTTCTTTTTGCTGCTTTTGCTTTATAATTTTAATTAAATGATGTTAAAAAAATTATAATTAAGTTTTCTCAAGGGAATGTGTCCAAAACATCACTATTTTGGACAGAAGCAAAATGCTAATATTCCACAACCCAGGAAGCAGAATTCCTCTCCTCCTGGTTTCTTTTTCTGAGTATATGACCAAATGAGTGAATACAAAGACTCCTAAAACCTAGAGAACAAGACATGTTCCTCAGAGTCTGGAGTTACCTGCGTAAATTAACTGAAACATTTGAAGAACTGAAACTTTCTCCAAAATTAACCTTCTCTAACTGCTGCATGCAGTCTGTTCTATTATCCATAGTCACCTTCTTGGATCTCTGTACATGATTTCAATAGACTCTAGAAGTCTTTGAAGGTTGCTTCTAATTACTCATTATCTTATGAAATAGGCCGTCAAACTTTCCTGAACACATCAAAGTGGATTGAAGAGGTGCGCTGTGAGAGAGGCAGTGATGTTATTATTGTTCTTGTTGGGAACAAAACTGACCTTGTCGATAAGAGGTAATAATGGTAGAATGATTTGGTTGCTTGAATTGTTTGTCACTTGAGATGTTCCATGTTTGCTTTACGTTTTTGTTTTCATGTCTTGTAAAAGTGTTCTTTTAAATTTACAGAGTTACACTCATCAGCTCATTTCTGGTGTCACCTTATATATTTATGAGCAATATTATTTGCATGAGTCTATAGGCAAGTCTCTACAGAGGAAGGGGAAGCTAAGTCTCGTGAACTGAACGTCATGTTTATTGAAGCTAGTGCCAAAGCTGGGTTTAATATAAAGGTAAGCCTCTTCCTTCTTTTGCATAATTATGCAATAACTTACTTGTTTACTGTCATCATGAAATGATTAAGAGCAATTCTATGTCCATTGAGCCCAGCACACGTACTTTTTCTATCTTATTAACCTTGGAAAAAAATTTCTTGCATGAACTATATAACTCTTGCATGGTCTCGGGATATATATATTTGGAAATGGTTCAAATGTGGGATTGTAAATCACATCCATATAAACTATGTGTGATGGTTAATAACCTTATGATATTATTAATCACTTGTGAAACAGAATTAACTACCATTAGACATTTTTTCACCTCATGACACTATTAACCACGCATTGCTAATTGTATATACTCGCATTCATTTACTCTAGCCTTAACCACTTGTAAAAAAATCAACCATATTTTTATATGTAGTTAAACAGATGTCTAGGTAGACCTTGTATAGAAATCCCTGGTGTATACTTCTCTTGTTCAAACCAACAGGGCCCATCCTACTTGTTGCAGTTGTTATGGCTTTCAGAAGGCTAACTGTTTCAGTTATCAGATGACCTTCATTTGCATGCAATCCATGCATGTTTTACATTTTTCCCTGTTTTGACTTATTGTGTATTGACAAGTCAACCTTTATTTAGGCCCTCTTTCGAAAAATTGCTGCTGCATTACCTGGAATGGAAACAATATCCTCCACAAAACAAGAAGATATGGTTGACGTGAACCTAAGATCTTTTGGTGATTATCAATCTCAACCTCAGTCCGGCGGATGTGCTTGCTGAATGTTCCTTATCTTGAAGTTCTGCACCTTTTGCTTTGTGATATTTGTTTTGAAATGTATGTTTCTCATATCTGTAAAGGTTCATTGTCTTTTAGACTTTTAAGGACATTTTATGAGAATTTTTTTGAAAAGACTTGATCAAGAACTAATTTCGATACAGTCGGTTGGTTGTTTAGTTGACTATTCATTATTATTCTATTATGCTTGTAATTTGAAATATAAACCTTGAGAAATTCACTTTCTTCTTCATGATGACTGCTTAAAGCCAGCTATAGATGCCCATACATGCATCTGAAGATGCAACACAAAACATTCAAAAGCGATTGAAGAAGTCAGCTGAGTTATCTGATCAATTATACGCATATTATATATTTATTCCAGAATCATATGTGTTTGTATGAAAGAAATTAAGGCATTGTTCTTAAATATTTTTTAACCTTAATAAAAAATATTATTGTCTCCCATTAATTTTTCATTAGTAGGACTCTATTTGTTCTTCTTACCAATGATGTTGAGATGTATTTCAAGCGATAACCACATTTCTCTATGGTCAACCTTCCTAGTTATTGATAATAAAATGAGGGTCAAACCTATGTGATTATACTCTTTGATGAAGTGTTATATATTAAGTCTAATTGTAAACTAGGAAATCATGACTTCATTCTATTTTAAAAAAATAACAATCAGAGAACAGTTGAAAAGTTGAAAGGATTGGAGGAAATGAGCTCAAAATTAGTTACCTTTAATGGAGAAAAGCATGAGGGAGAAGCTGTCGTTCGGACAAAATCTTAGGTAAAATTGATTTGAAAAAAAAAATAGGATAAAATTGATTTTGTTAAAAATGGACCAATCCTTAACGCAAATGTTAAACAAAATTTTTATTGTCTGGGATAAATGAATTCAAAATACATTTCTTAGGATAAATGTTAACTTTAACCTGATCATTAATATATAACTTTATTTATAAACTATTAATAAATTAATAGCAAATTGTTACTTAAATAGTTGAAAATATCTAAGGATCGAAGGAAGTGAGCTCAAAAGTAGTAACCTTTGATGGAGTGAAAAAAGCACGAGAGAAAATTAACACAAGTTGAAATTAGTTGCTCATGATTTCAAAATAACATATGGAGAGACAGAGAAGGGGGGAAGAAATGCAGCAAACACAGACAACACTCATTAAGTAATAATGAGGTCACACTGATGCCAGGAGTAACAACGAATCGTGAGAACAAGGAGAGGAGAGTTGCTTGCACGTTCATGAAGGCGGCGGCAGAAGCTATTGTTCGAACAAAATCTAGGGTAAAATTGATTTGGGTACAAAAATAGGATAAAATTGATTTTGTTAAGAATGGACGGGAATGTTAAACAAAAATTATATTGTCCGGGATAAACAAATTCAAAATACATTTCTTAGGATAAAGTTAACCTGATAGTTAATATATAACTTTATTTATAAATTAATAACAAATTGTTACTTAAATAATTTCTTTAATTCCATATGCGAGTATAAGCAAAGTCCTTACTTATTAGCTAACTTATATATCACTGAACAAAGTTTCATTTTTTTTTAAACTAAGTTTCTATTTTTTTATTCACTTTGTTTCTTGTGATTCTCCATTCTCCATTATCCAATTTATTGGATTCTACTCTTAAAAAAATTTAGTTTTCAAACAGGGATTCTTGACTAAAAATGACAATTAACGTTCAATTTTATTGACCAACCAGGCAACCACGCCAAGGGCTAATAGAGAAGCAGCTGCATCAGTGGTTTGAGCCATTTGGTACTGTTGGTACACCTCACCTGTTGATTATGTTGACCAACCAAAGTACAACTTAGTGAATATATCAGTTTCAAAGAATTACGTTTGATAACCAAAAAATGGCAGAAATAACCCCAAAAATATTGTGTCAAAAAACATGGTGGGGTATGAAAAAAAATAGTGCTAGAGCCAGAACACGTGAGATAATAGTCTCCAAGCTAGTAAGCTTCCCAGTATTTCTCTGTCTACCTATCCTTCGTTGTCACCAAAGAAACAGTCAAGTCTGTTGTGTTTCAGAGCAACAAGGGCAGTTGACCTGGTTTGAAGAAACTTCCAATTAAAGGAAAAATTAAAAAACACAACAAAAGATGGAACTTTCTCCCTTGGAATTTACTTTGCAAAGGGATTTTGGAGCAGAACCATAACCAATTAAAAACAAGTACTCTGACAGCATATCAAACATCTCAATTCTCAAGGGTTTTCGACTTTTCCCTAAAAGTCCTCCAACTTCAGAAAGCATTATAATTAAAAATAAATATAATTTTATTTACCGTCAAATAGAAAATATTCTTTTTCTATTTATTTATTTATTTATTTGAGAGTATCATGATTAATAAAAAAACGTAGCAAATAAATTACATAATCATACACCCATTGTTTTCTTAGCACATACACCCAGTTGTTTAAAATCAAAATACTAATATTTAATAAATTGCAATCAAGTCTTAGCCGTTAGGATAGCTACTTCTTTATCTTAGAAATTTTCTTTATTCTTAAGCTAAATATACTAAATAAAGAATAAAGGAACCTTCACCTCGAGGTGCAGTATAATAATTAATAATTAATTAATATATTATAGACTATAAATTTCCGGCAACTATAGAATGTTGAAACTTCCTCCCAACAGGGTTGAAACTTCCTCGTAGATTCTGCCGTGAAGTCTAACGGCCGCAGCCTTTTTTTTTCTAACGTTCGCCTCGTAAAAACATCCTTACTCCGTCAACCTTCCAAAACACGCGCCATATGCTGTCGTGATAACTAATAACGGCTCATATTCAAAGACACGAGAAAGTACTTCAACATTAAACAGAAGCAACGTCTTTCTTTCTCTCTTCTTTCTCTCATGTTTCTCTAAAACTCACATATTTAACTGTCTCCCTCTTCCTCAAATCTCAACTCAAACATTTCAAAATTCAAACCCCAACATTCCCACACATCTTATCTTATACATACATACTAACATATTACGATGTCAAGAACTGTAGAGATGACGATTCTGTCAGCAGAAAACCTCCAAATGAATAGAAAATCCATTAGAGGGAGTACATTTGTGACGGTTCAATCCGACGCTAGCAGCAACGACACAAGTGCTGCCACGAAAGTGGATTCAGAGGGTGGAAGTTACCCTTCGTGGAATGAGAAAGTTGCGATGGACGTGCCATTGCATGCAAGGTTTATAACCGTTGAAGTGAAGTGCAAAACGTCATCATCAGGGTCTAACAGTGTTGGCGTGGCACAAATACCGGTTTCTGATTTCATTGGAGGCTACATGCCCGAAAATCAATTGCATTTCTTGAGCTATAGGTTGTGGGACGGTAAAGTTAGGAGAAATGGGGTTATAAACATTTCGGTGAAGGTGAAAGTGGCAGAACATTCTTCTTGTAATTTGAATTCTATGTCATTGTCTGCGGTAACCGGGGTGCCGGTGGCCGGTAATGGCTCCTCTGGAGTTGTCAGAGGGATTCCAGCTGTTTGGTTAAACTACCAAAGAAATCATTGAAACCGTCGAGTGTGGATCAACTAGTATGGAATTGTTTCAGCAACAAATGTCCCAAGTTTGAGTCATATGTTTATAGCAGCATTTTGTCGCTCACAGTGATCTTACCTGACACGATTAGGATTGTCTCTGGTGAAAGACATTAGTAATCTGAACCCAAAAAAAGAAGAAATATTTGAAGGATTTGGTTTGTTATGTACTGAAAAAAGAAAGCATTTTTTCATTGCTTTTCCCTTCTCAACTTTCTGTAGAAAAACTGTGACTAACAGCATGAAGACTGAAGAGGGATTCACAAAAAAGTAAAATAAATGTTGAGCAAATATCTGGCAAACTATTGGCTCAATTACTACTTATGAGTTTTCCAGTAGTATATATGTACAGTGTGAAGATATGAAAAGAAATTGCCAAGTGTTTTTGGATTAACTAAGACTGCCACTATATATGTGTACTCGTTTATTGATTAAACATACTTTTTAAATTATTAAATTGATGTATATGAAGTTAATGTTATTCACCTTATTTTAAATCTACACACAGAAAAAGAAATTTATTTGGAGTAGTGCACCCCCCCCCCCCCCCCCCCCAAAAAAAATAAAATAAAATATATATATATATATATATATAGATTTTTGGTTAAATTACAGTAACAAAAATAAGTTTAGCATGATGGAGAGAAACCAGGAAATCTTAGTGACAAGCACGTTTTGTTGAGTTGAGTTGTGTTATGTTGGGGGCATCAGTGAAAATGGCGCCAGTCTCAGCTCGTGAAAAGTACAAGCTGGTGTTCTTTGGTGAAACAGGACAGAAAGGTGAGTGAATTGAGAATTTTAGGGAGACAATAATTTCAATTATGGTATCTAAGTGGATGGAAAATTGACCCTTTTGTCAATGAGCAAAGCTTAAGGTTGTAGGTAGAGGCCCATGAATGCCTAGCTAATTTATATCTCTAACATGCCTGCCCAATTCAACTTTATTAAGATCAATGGGGTGGCAAAAGATGGAGCTCCTGAGCAGTTCTGATACCATGTCAAAGAACTCTCCTAAAAGCTTAAGTTGTTTCCTGACTTGGTGAACTTGGAAAATGCTTCATTCTCCTAAGTCCTAATCAGTGTTCTAAGAATGTTGCATAGATTTTAAAAATAAAATTTTAACTAGTTCTCTTTGCAGAGGTTAACTCTGATCTCAAGGCATTGATACTCATTTTGTTTTCTCTTTGTTTTCATACTGAGATGCATTGAAGCAATGACGGCATTTCTCTCTGGAATACCTTCTGAGTTATTATTAATAATATGGCGAGTCTAGTTGGCTCAGTATCGACAAATGAATGCTGCATGGAGAAAAAACAAGTGATCTATCAAGTGTTTCAACAATTTTATTAAGTTTGTACGATTAGATATGTAAAAATGAAACATTCAATAAAATGGAATTGGGGGACATGCATAGTATGCCATCACTACTTATTGGGAGAAAAATAAAATCATAAATAGTATTTCTTATTAATGAATTTGTTTTGCTGTTAAATTCTCTATTGGTTCACTTGTATCCCTGAACCGTAAGTCTCACCAGCCTTCCAGTCTCCGGGTATGTTATTAACAGGAACAAGCCATGTTTCTTCTCCCTCTTCTTCATCACTAAACAACATCCTTAAAGACAAAGGTCCACTTGGTGGAGAGGTAGTAGTCCTCACCGCTCCATGGCTCCTATCTAGTAACTTGCACACAAAGTTTTGAGTCTGCACACAGTAAAGAGATTACAGTCATTAATTGTCATTGCATGTCACTAGCACTGTTTCCCTACCTGAAAGGGGTTGATTGTCTTCAATGTTTTCCCCCAACTAATAGTACTATAATTCAATTGAGATTTTGTAATTGTAATTAATAAAAGAAATGGATAGTTTCCTATAATTTGATAAAAAAAGTTGGGTGATTGATCTCTTGTGATTTCAATATAGCAAGCAAATGTTATTTAGTTGAAAATATGACTTAGTAAATTATATTTAGTATTCACGTTTTACCTATGTCCTTACGAAAGTTATCTTATTAAAGAATTTAGTTAATTTGGTGTAAAGATTAAACAAAATTGCAACTTAGTTATCACAAGACAAAGGAGTTAATTGTCAGATAGTACCTCACAGAGCTGCACAGCAGTTATGTCTCTCCTTCCTTGTTGATACCAAATGACAAAAGCCAAGTAATAAGGATTGTTGCTGCTCTCATCTATCTTGATTGTTATGTTTTTATCTGGGAAGCTGCATGCAACACTGGAGACAGATAGAAAGATAAAAGCCTCAGATAAGTAAAAAAAAAAAAAAAAAGAAAGAAAGGCAAATATTGCATGTAACACCTTATTGTTATATGATGAGAGTTTTTTTTTTATGTTACGGTCTATATTCAATATCAACCACACCAAGGGCTAATAGAGAAGCAGCTGCATCAGTGATTGGAGCCATCCGGCTAAATGCATGTTCGCTAAGAATGAAATCAGTGTTATCACTTGAACCTTGGTCGGTTATAACTGCATTTACGCCATTTTCTGAGCAATAGGCACTGTTGGTACACCTCACCTATTGATTATTGATCAAATTCCATAGTACAACGTAGCGAGATAATATATCAGTTTCAAACTCTTTCGAGAAATATCAATAAATTTCGGTCAATGAAAACGAATCTGTTTAAAGGAATGTGCTAAAAAACTTATTCTTAGCACAAGAAATAAATAGAGAACCCCAAAAGATCATTGTGTCAAAAACATGGTGGGGTTGGAAAAAAATTGGGTTAGAGATCCACCAATAGGTGGGTAGCCTTAACCGGATGTGTTAACAGGAAAGCTCGAAAGCTGTTCCCGTCCCTGTCAGGGGAGATGCCAACCATCTCTCCTTTTCACGAACACGTCCCGTTGTGGACGAATAACGTTTATAAAGAGTAAACTCTTTCCACTATTATACGATGTGGGACTAAAAAAGGGGGAGTTCAAATGGTTTCCTTCTCTCATGAAAATTAACTAGCATATAAGTTTACGGCTTATAACCACAATGTATGGCTAGCCACAACATAAATATTTTATGGAATTAATTCTTGTTAAACGTAACGTAGTAATGGTAGTAGCTAGTTTAATAAGCAGTTGATACTCACCTGGTAACAGGCACCACAACCAACACCATTTTGATAAAGAGAAGATGCAGCTGATACATCTCCACCATTGACTGTAGCCCCAAAGGGACCAAACCCACATGCACCTACTGCAATGAATTCAACAAGAAAATGTGAGACAACAGTTTTAATTAGTTTACTTTTTTAAATATCGTCTTATCAGTTTAACTTCTTATCATCTGTTCCGTGTTCTTCAGAATTTGGATAATATGCTGCCCGAGAATGAATGAAACAATCAGTGCATGAAGTATCTGCCAGAGTTTGCATGAAAGTCAAGGTGATAGCCAAAAGACGACAGAAAAGATAAAGCGCCATACGTGTAAAAGGGGAAGATATATGGTGAGTAAGGACACTTAGGTAATTTGCTTCAAGGTACATATCATAGGATTTAACTCCTCTCCATATCATAGCTAGGGGGACACGATGTAGAAGAAGGAGGAGACTCCCTTGGAAGGACAAGAAAACGACATTGCTGAGGTTCCTCTCCATGGTTCCTTATAGCACCTTGTAATTTGGTTGGTTCCGTTAATTTTTCTGTTATGAATTGATTTTCATACACTGGGATAACATTTAATTATTATCTAATATATATACTTTTTAGTTAGTTGCACCCAAAAAAATAATTCTAGCTATCCCAGTGTACGAAGAAAGCCTTCCTATAATATATACACAAACATTTAAGCATCTCTCCGTTTAAAAAAGATTGGTACGAGAAACCTCATCAAAAAAGATTGGAAAGAGAAATTTCTTGATCCACATCGACCATGACATGGAATCCACTTTGAAGCTTTGGAATTGGACCTATGATCAATTTGAGATTATTATTATTGTTATTAGGTCATGGATCAATTTAAGCGATCAGAATAATTCGACTTGCATTATGCATAGTTCAAGTTCTTATGGTTTGGGGTAACATAACATCATCCCCGGCTGTGGCTGCCCACTGGAAAACTGGCCTATCCCATTTCCATGCGGATTTGACCCTAACGAGTCCATACCATTGATACCAAATTATTACACGAAGTCCTAAAACGGGCTTTGCTTCGGCCTGCGTTTTGATTCTTTTTTTTATTTTTTATTTCTTTCTACTTTTGTTTTGCACGGAACGGGCTAAAGTTTAAAACAACTTAATTATTTGTTATTTGTCTATGTTAAAAATAATAATAGATATAGAGATTTTTAAAAGAAAATCGTTGGAATTCATAAAACTAACCGCGTCAACCCTATCGATGAAGGACTAACTTGATATATTTTAAAAAACTTGAGTAACAAATTAAAAATTTTAAGAAAATGAGAATCAAAGTAAATATTTTAAAATAATTTTAAGACTAAATTGATAATTAAATCATATAATAATACTAATAATTTACTTTTTTATATTGAATTCAATAGTTTTAGTATGTGGCATAACAAAGACTCAATATCAACATCAAGTACACTTTAACCCAAGTTAATTGGGGTCAGTGGTAGTGATAGATTAACCCAATGATAAATTATAAATGAGAAAGAAAGAAAAAGAGAGAGGAAAAAAAAATGGAAATAAGATAAAAGAGATAAAAATGGGTGAAAGGAAGCAGGGAGAAAAGAAGAAGAAAATAACTAAATTCACTCAAGACATATTGTCCGCGAATCTATATCTCATTCCATTAGATCTTATTTAACTACCTTTCTCATATAAGTTTCGATCTACCTCTATCTCTCTTTGTGTCGAGTTTTGGATAACAAACTTTTTTTTAACTATATAGTATAATTTATAGTTATTAATAAATGTTAATCACACTTTATCTAATATTTTCTTTCGATGAATTTTTTTAAATCACCCATGTGTTGGTGTGTTTGAACTATAGAGAGTGTCAGAAATAATGTCACTAATATTTTTCATAAAGATATTTAATTTTATTTGGTGTATATATTTTTTAGACCATTTTGTCTTCTAATTAATTCTAAAAACTATCTTTGAATCAAAATATTGTTAGAAAAAATAACTCCTCAAATACATTTATTAGATAGATTGGGGGTTTTCAAATTCAAATTGATACAAAATAAAACAAAAAATCAAATCAAATCGATTTTTTTTTTAATTTGTTTGAATGTTTTTTTTTCAAACTGATTGATTTTGTTATGTTTACTGTTTGTATTTTTTGAAATCGAACCAAATCGTAAAATATACTTATACTAACACTTATAATTAATTTAATGTTATATGTTTTTATGTGTATGTCACTTGATATGCATATTATTGTAGTTTTATGCATAAGAAATTTATATTATGCATATTACTTTCTTTTTTAATGACTTTTGGACAACTTTTTATTATAAAAAGTTTAGCATCATAAATTATTATTAGTAATTTTTAATATAATTTAATTTAAAAGATGAAAAAGAAATATAAATTTTTTATTGAACCGAACTATCCTGCAAAATATTAATTTAGTTTGGATCATATTTTATTTTAAATAAAAATTAAATAGTATATATTTTCTAAGTTTGATTAAGGTGATTTTTTTACTAAAAAATTAAACTAAATCGAACAGCAGACACCTGTATATAAAATAACTTCTCAAATTTGATAATTATTTTTTAATTTAAAATTAAAAATAAAAGAAATTGGTAGTTGAGACAAAGTGTATGTTTCCAACTAGTAAAATATAAAAATGGCATCTGACGCATGAAATTGACAGGCTAACATTGACCGCATATAGGGAGGGTGTATCCTGATTCCTGGATTCCTGGTTAGTTCCGATGTTCCGCTAGAAAAAAGCGTAGCCAGTCATTCACTTTTGATGGGAAGAAGCAAATTGGGGTGAGTACCTTTTGATGAAATTTAATTTATATTCTGAATAAGAAAATAAATTACTCCCAAACAGTGAAAAAATAGAGTAAACAAGATCTCAGATTATGAAAGTTAAAGATTTTATCAAATATAATAATTTATTCCTAGATAATAATGTAAAAAAAAAAACATAATATCAATGCATTCTAATTAAAATCACATTTTGCAGTGTAAATTTTTTATTACCTTTTCATATTTTTTATTTAATACAATATCATTTTTAAAGATATTTAAAAAAAGTTTAAGTAAGATTATAATCTTACAAAAATTAGTCATTTGGATTTTATTTTTATAGTTATATTAAGATTTAATTTTTATGTACTTTCAATGTAAATATATATATATATATATATATTATTAAGCAATAAAAATTAACATTAATATAAATTTTAAAATAATTATTATAAAATATAATACATAATAATTTATAATAATTTATGATTAAATGAGATAAATGCATGTTATTTTTTTAAAATGTTAACAAGTTTATGTCAATTTATAATTAAATAAAAGGGGATTATTTTCTCATTTTTCTAATATCAGTTTTATGTTTATATTTTTATTTTAAATTTGATTCCAATTATAAGGTTGCATCCTTATAAGTTAATAGTTTTCTTTGACTGATTTAGTTTTAATTCTTATTAATTGTTTTTTATTAACTCTTAACATTTTTTATTCGTTAAGGTGGAGCACATGGCATATCCGCCATGTTACTTTTTTTATGCTTTTTTTGGCAGATTCGATTACATTAACATTTTCATGCTCAACTGACTCTCCCCTTTCTCTGTTTCCTCTGTTCTTTCTCTCTCTCTCTCTGTACACACCACATCTTTCAGTGTCACTAACAATGACGGTTTCTTCTGAGAATTGCGTCTCTAGGTATGTATTCATTTTTATTTTATTGCAATACCCAGAGCAATTTCAAATTTTCAAGGACATTGTGTTGTGTTGTGTTGTGTGTTTCCTTTACACGTATGTGTGCGATGATTGTTAAAAGTTTCCTATTTTCTATGTCCTTGTGTGTCAGAAACCTTTTTGTTTATTGAATCACTCATCATTCTGTCATGAGTAATTGTTATTCATAGTTGTACTTTCCATATATTCTTCAGGTTTGTTCTGTTGTAATAGTCTTTCACATGCACATGGATCAATCCATTCTTGGTGAATGGATGGATTTGTGATTCATTTTTTCTAGTTGAGATCAATATCATATAATAGAACAAAGGGGAGAGGAGGAGGAGGTTGGATTTTGCACCCAAAAATTAGATATATCCTGTTTGATTTACCCCCTTTTTCTCGTCTTGGAAATTAAAACAAGAGCCCTTTTTTACGATTGTTCATAATTTTGAACCTCGAGAAAAAACCTAAAAAAAAAATCAAGGAAAAAAGCATGAATCTTGGATTTATCATATACTGTAGGTGTAAGTACCAACTATTAGCTAAGCTTCTCCTATAATATTAAGTGGTGCTAAGGTACTTCACTGCCCCAATTTCCTGCATGGTAGGTGCAAAAAGTCCATTGATGTTAGTATCTGGCAAACGAGGGAATAATGCATCGTGTGTGATATGTCAAATTCTTTGTCATAATTATCACAATTACTGGCTTCTTGTTTAACTGATCAGCCGCGGAGGGGCTGGCATACATATACATGCGATATGGTTTGCATTGTTAGACATAAAAACTGTAATGTGCCTTCGCCAAACAGTTTATGATTTTAAAACAGTTAGCTTATGGCAAGGTATTTAAGCCTCGACGATGACATCTTAGTCCAGAAATCGATCCTTGTTATCTTTATTCTTATAAATAGAAGTTAAATTTCAGGATAAGGGAAGGTACTTCTGTGTATTATCTATGTTTTAAATCAAAAGGACTCTTCCAGGGACACGTTACTTACCATTTATGCAATGGCTTATGCTTTTGGTATAGTTGGCTACTTTGTTCTTGATATGCTTGGTGATAGAAATTTTTGTATATAGGCACATCTTACTTTATCATTGCTGTACAGCTTGTACTTGTCACTCATTACTTTTTTGTTATGTCAGCAGCCAGAGTTCTCTCACTAGACTTGCTCCACTTGAAGCAGTGCTCTTTGATATAGATGGAACTCTTTGTGATTCTGATCCGCTCCATTACTATGCCTTCCGTGAAATGCTTCTAGAGGTAGCGTGTCTTTTCTTAGTAGAAAAGTTTTAACTAAACATATTGAAAAATAGATACATTTTTTTGTTGCAATATTCCTTTTATAGTATTTATAAATCACCAATTTACCACAACTAAGCACATGATCAACAGCTATTAAAAAACTAATGGTAGTTTCTGTTGGTGTCAGATTGGTTTTAATGGAGGTGTTCCTATAACAGAGGAATTTTTTATTGAGACTGTTGCTGGCAAACACAATGATGATATAGCCTCGGTTCTCTTTCCTGGTGATCTGGAACGAGGTTTAAAGTTTGTAGATGATAAAGAAGCCATGTTCCGGAGGTAAACAATGCTTACTTTCTTTCACTTTCTATCTCTCCACCCTTCCCCCATGTGGTCAAATTTGAAGCTTCAGCCATTTCCCTGATCGTCCAGATTGGCCGCAGAGCAAGTGAAGCCTTTGAATGGCCTTGATAAAGTGAGGAAATGGATTGAAAATCATGGGCTGAAGAGAGCTGCAGTTACCAATGCTCCAAGGGCAAATGCAGAACTCATGATCTCAATACTTGGTCTCTCAGATTTCTTTGATGCTGTTATTATTGGTGGTGAATGTGAACGTGCCAAGCCTCATCCAGACCCCTACCTGAAAGGTCTTGAAGCTCTGAAGGCATCAAAAGATCACACATTTGTATTTGAGGTCTGCATTTTTTGTAATGCCTTCTTGAAGAATAATTTGTTCTGGATCTGCTTTTGACACAGCATTTCTTTTTTTGGTTATAGGATTCTGTTTCAGGGATCAAAGCTGGAGTTGCAGCTGGGATGCCTGTTATTGGTATAGCGACTCGTAACCCGGAAAATTTACTGATGGAAGCAAAACCTGCCTTTCTGATTAAGGATTATGAGGATCCAAAATTGTGGGCTGCTTTGGAAGAACTTGACAAGGCTGGTGCGTTCAGTTTGAATTACTAGTGCAACTGACAGAATTTTCTGATAAAAACAAATAGCAGGATTCATATTAAATTCATAGGTTCGCCTGCATAATTTTGTTGTAGGTGGCCACATTATAATACTAGTCCATAATTGGTGTTACTTTGCAACCGAGAGCAAATAGTGGTATTCTATTTGTATTTTGTAATAATGTGGTTGTTATCTATGAACCCGCATGGTCAAGCCAAGGAAATTGCACTGCCCAAGTGTACTATTATTTTTACTTCACAAAATCAAATCGCTCACAAATAATTTACAGTTTATATTTTTTTTAAGGTAAATGCATAAGAGCTGGGCTATAATTTAGATTTTTCACACAATGGTCCAATAACCTTTTTCCTATTTTAGTCTTCTAATTTACCGAACTGTTCTGGAAAGGATGTAACCACATCTCACCTTAGAAAAAATAAATGCAAAACTTCACATTGACAACATGCTTAAAAAAATAAAAATATAATTTTAGTACTTATAAATATGTTAGTGTTTGGTCTGTCAATTTTTTTCCTACATAAAATTTGAAAGTTGAGAGTAGTTTCTTTCATCACCTTGTGATGATAGAATGTGCGTTACTGTTTTATCCATGAATTTGGGTTTTTTTTTTTTTAGTCTCTAAATTTTAAAATTGTTTTTCTTTTGTCTCTAAATTTTGACAAACTATTCTTTTAGTCTCTGACATAATAAAATGATAATTTGAGACAATTTTTAGCTATAATAAATTAATTTTTATTTTTTAGTCATTTGAATTTATATTTTAAAATTGTCACAAAATACTAGAAATATCACAAAATATTAAAAATTATCATAAAATGTCAATTTATTAAATTAAAGAATAAAAAAAATTATCAAAATTCAGGAACTAAAAAAAATATTATTAAATTTTAGGGACTAAAAAAGATACTCCAAATTTAGAGATTAAAATAATAATTAAATCTTAAACATATTATTACAATGACATGTTACTTGACATATATGTTAATATAACTTAATTATAATTTTAATTTCTTTAGCATCATAATAGCATTAGCTACAATGTCGTGTCATATCAAAAACCTATTACATATTTAACACAAAAAGCATGAAGGGGTAAAAATTGCACAATTGCCATACTTGGATGACCAATTTGCACAATTGAGCTTTTTTTTTATTTTTTTAACTTTTTTCTCTAACTAGAAAAAAGTAAAATGTGAACACTACCTTTTCATAAACTTGAAACAACACACAGTGACCAGTGAGATTCTTTTTGGCGGATTCGACAAGTACGATGCTTCTTCTGGTGAAGTAAATCTCTCTCTTTTTGGGTATAACCATGAGCAGCTTCTTGTTAACATTCCCTTACTTCCCTAACGACGCTTCGAGGCAGGTAAAACTTTGTCCTTCTCCACAAATTCACCTTGGGTGCGTCAAAACCAATCTCAAAACACTCACCAAGGCTTCTTCTCAGAATTGCGTCGAAAGGTGCTTGTGCTTCCATCATTTGCATCTTTGTTCGTTTTATAGCAGCTGGGATTCGTTTTCGAATTTCAAAGACATGGTTGTTTTCTTTTGTCCTATTATATCATGTTTGTACCAAAAAAATATCATGTATCACGTATGTTCGTTCTCATGTATGTTGCCACCACCCATCATTCAGAATTCAGAAATCTCTTTTAGCGTTAGTTAAATATCGCACTCGTATCAATTCTTTCCAACTCCCCAAGAGCATAGATTATGCTCCTTCCATATTTGATGGATGCATCATGCATCAATACCCCCACCCTCTTTGTTTTAAAGCAAAATTGTTGGTTTTTTATTTTTATTTTCTGGTTGAAATCGAAGTCATGTAGAACAAGGGAAGAGATGAGGTTGGATTTTGCACCCAAAAGGTTTATGATATGTCAAATTGTTTGTCCTTATTTTCACATTCCTGTCTTCTTTAACTAGTAACCATGTGGTTTAAAGTTGGATCCTTGCTATCCTCATTCTTTCAAATATTCTCTGTTTTAAGTCAAAAGGGCTCTTGCATGAGGGGGCATGTCAAATATATAAACCATTCAGATTGTGATAGAAAGTTTACACAAATTCTAATTATTAACCAAACTTTTCTCTCATTTCCTTGATGTTGTGCCAGCAGCATGAGTTCTCTCACCAGTCTTGCTCCACTCGAAGCAGTGCTCTTTGATGTTGATGGAACTCTCTGTGATTCTGATCCACTCCACTATTATGCTTTGCGTGAAATGCTCCAAGAGGTACTGTTCCTTTTCTTAGACGAAGAAAAGTTTTAATGCAAAAATATTTAGAAAATAATTATAGTTGTTCTGTTGCAATATTCCTTTTCTGATGGTTGTCAATAGCTATTAGTAAACTAACAAGAACCTCTTGGTGGTTGTCAGATTGGTTTTAATGGAGGTGCTCCTATAACGGAGGAATTCTTTGTTGAGACATTTTCTGGCAAGCACAGTGATGATACTGCCTTGGTTGTCTTTCCTGGTGATCTGGAACGAGGTTTAAAGTTTGTAGAAGATAAGGAAGCCATGTTCCGGAGGTAAACCATGTTCACTTTCTTTTACTTTCTCTCCACCCTTCCCCCATGTGGTCTATTTGAAGCCTCAGCAGATAATTCCTGATGCACTATCCAGATTGGCTTCAGAGCAACTGAATCCTTTGAAAGGCCTTGATAAAGTGAGGAAATGGGTTGAAAATCATGGTCTGAAGAGAGCTGCAGTCACCAATGCTCCAAGGGCAAATGCAGAACTCATTATCTCAAAACTTGGTCTATCAGATTTCTTTGATGCTATTATTATTGGTGATGAATGTGAACATGCCAAACCTCATCCAGACCCCTACTTGAAAGCACTTGAAGTTCTGAAGGCATCAAAGGATCATGCATTTGTATTTGAGGTCTGCACTTTTGTGATGATAAACTAAAGAATAACTTGTTCTAGATCTGCTTTTGACACACTTTCTGTTTTTCTGCCATAGGATTCTGCTTCAGGGATCAAAGCTGGAGTGGCAGCTGGGATGCCTGTTATAGGTTTAGCTACACGAAACCCAGAGAATTTACTGATGGAAGCAAAGCCTACCTTTCTGATTAAGGATTATGAGGATTCAAAATTGTGGGCAGCTTTGGAAGAACTTGACAAGACTGGTGCGCGTTAAGTTTGAATTAATAGTGTGACTGACGGAATTTCTTGATATAAACATGTAACAAGGAGTTCCATATTAAATCCCCTGCTTCCCTAAATAATTTTGTACAAAGTGGGCAATATTATTACACTAGTCCACAATCAATCTCGCTTTGGAACAGAAGGCAAACGGTTCTATTCTATTTGTATTTAGTAATAATGCAACATTGGCCATGAAATTTGCAATTCTAAGTGGGCTATTGTTTATACTTTATTATAGAACGTTCTCTTGCAAAAGAACACACGCATTCAGTTCGTATGAATGGTGATTAATTAAAGCATGCATTTTAAAACAGCCACAGACAGATGTACCATCATGGCCAAAATTAGGGAATGCAGAGAAAGTTTATATATATATATATATATATATATATATATATATATATATATATAAACTACTGTTGCCTGCAATCTAAACTCTGTCACTAACATTGTAGTTTTCTGCCGAAATTTTCTTCATATGCACTCAATCTATCTTCTCTCAAACTCAAAACTGCACAAGGATAAGCCTAATTTTTTACGTTATCCTATAGCAGAATCCTATTATCCTCGACGAGGATAAGGCTACAGCCTACAAATATTTTACTTTCTCCGAACTCTATAATTGTGGAAGCCAGGTGCACTATTTTGTACTTTTCATTTCCAAATAATAGATAATAACATCTCTTAAACACGCAGATGTAATTTATCGTCTGAGAAGAAAACATGAACTGTCCCCTTCACCAATATCCAACTACATCCGGGTGCCTTCCTCACACCTTTCATCCTCATTTCTTTTCTTAAACTATTATCCTCAATATGCCTATCATTTGCGGCATATATGTTACAAAGGGCCACATGGCCTGATGCATTTAAAGGATCCAACTCAAACAGTCGTTTGGCTTCACACCTAGCAACATCTGCATCGGTTTTACTAAACCCACATACTCCGATCAGTGCTCCCCAAATGACATGATTTCGTTTAGCAGGTAGCCTCAAGACAAACTCCATTGCATCCTTCACCTTTCCTGCTCGGCCCAGAAGATTGATAATACTAACATAATGCTCTAAACAAGGTTGAATAGCATAAGCATTAACAATGGCAAGAAATAACTCCCACCCTTTATCAACAAGACCCGCATGAGCAGATGCTGTCAGAACACCAAGGAATGTAAGGCCATCTGGGTAAATTCCAAATTCAAGCATAGTTTCGTACACTTTTAAAGCTTCGTTGGCACTCCCATGATCTGAAAGGCCCATGATCATGGTGTTCCAAGAAATTTTGTCCCGGTAAGTCATGTTAGAGAATATCCTACATGCATCTATCTTCCCGCATACATTGCAATTAGAGAGTTCCCAAGAGCATATGTAGAACTCATAGGAGAAACACCATGAGCCATCATCTCAACAAACAAGCAGAAGGCTTCAGCAATAAGCTCATTCTGCACATACACATATATCATCTCAGTCCATGCAATGGAATCCCTATCACTACCAGGCATGTCATTAAACAAATTCCAAGCCTTCGATACTTGGCCAGCACTAAGATAGCCAGCAATCATGCAAGTCGACGCGACCTTGTTCCGAATGGGTATCATATCAAATAACTCTTGAGCTCTTTCCAGCTGACCTGCCCGAACATAACCATTTATCATCACAGTCTTTCACATTACCTTCAAACACATTGCATGCAGAGTCCATAAGATCAAACCCAGAGTACATCCTAGCAAGACCTCTTCTCAACCCACCATCATAATCATCAATCCCCCAGCTGTTAACAATCAGCTGAGCATGCACCTGCTTGCCAAGGCAAGACAAACCCAAACCAGCACAAGCATAAACAAGAGAAACAAAGGTCTCCCCATTGGGTTTCACATCAGAAACTGTCACCATCTCAAGAAAAAGCAACAATGCGTCTTCATACAAGCCATTCCAAACAAACCCACCAATCATAGCAGTCCAAGAAACAACATTCTTTTCCGGCATAGCCTGGAACAAACAATAAGCCCCCTCCACATTGCCCTCACGGCAATAACCAGATATCATACTAGTCCAGGTAACCACATTCCTAAACTCCATCTTATCAAACAACTCTCTTGCCTTATCCATTCTCCAACTCGCCACATACCCCGCAATCATAGCATTACAAGAAACCACAACTTACAGGGAGTCTCCTCAAAAATCATCCTCGCTTCCTCCAAATCCCCATTCCTAACCAACGCCGCCACCATCGCGTTCCACGAAATGACATTCCTATCAGGCATTTCATCAAACACCTTCCTCGCATCTTCGATCCTCCCGGTATCAGAGAGCCCACCAAGCATCGCGGTCCAAGAAACGACGTTCCTCTTCGGCATGGTCTCGAAGAAGCTGAAAGCCTCGTCGAGCATGCCGGAGCGGAGGTACGCGGACAACATGGCGCTGTAAGAGACGAGGTTTCTGTGGGGCATTATCTCGAACAGTGTACGAGCTTCGGCCACGTAACCGTGGCGGGATAAGTTGGAGAGTGGCGAGGTCCAGCGTACGACGCGCGCGTGGAGGCCACCTCCTGAGGAATTTTGGAGGAGGCTTCGCGCGTTGTCGTGCCACCCATTGGATAGGTAATGGAAAAGCAGAGACTCGTCGCATTCGCTAGTTTCTGGGGGTTGGGATGGTTGATGCAATAAACATCGCGAAATGAAGATTTCAAAATCCGCGGGAAGATTGACGAATGGTGACGACGCATTGTGCAGAAAACGCGCAGTTTCCCATTCTATCCCGCTTTATTTCTTCACAAATAATCCTTATGCGCAAAACTGCAAGTGAATATATAGGCCTAACTGGTACTGAAAAAAATGGTAAAATTAAACTAAAAATATTTTGGCTTCCATGATTTTCTTCTTTATCTCGCAAGTGAAATAATAAGGCTTTTTTTTTACTTGGTTAAGATATAAAATAAGACAAATGTTAACGTGCGCCTTTGAAATACCGGTTAAAAAAAAAAAGACTTTTATTAGGGTACAAAAAATTACAATTTCCATGATTTTATTATTCTCTTATAATATTCACAATAAATATTTTCTCACTTTTATTCCTTAAACAATGCTCTTAGGACTTGTTGACGAAACCTATAAATCATATCAATATTTATGAATTCTTATTATTTTATATATTGTTTATTTGTTACTTGTAATTTTCTCTTGTTTAATGCTTTAATATTTCTGTTATTATTTTCCTTTCATCTAAGATAAATGTACAAAATATTTATAAATAAATAAATAAATAAAAATGATAATGTGATTAAAAAGATGTAGTAATATTTAATGTTATTTTAAAATATATTAATATATTTCGGTCCATTTAAAAAAATATACTTCAACTAATCCAAGGGTATGATATACCCAAATAGTCGTGAGTGTGAATGTTTGGTTTATGGGTCATGTTCAAATCAGTGAATTGTTTTCTATGACTTAAATGTCAAGAATTATGCCTTTGCTAGTTAGCACTCTTAAGTTAGGAAGGTACATAAACACATCAGAGAAAGATTTTCAAATACTCTAGCATGAGCTTAGTAAAATGCAAGAGAAAATTTATTGGAAAATCTCGATGGTTAGATAAGTTTCAAAGCCAAGTGCATTCTGTTGTAATGTCAAATGGAAATTAAAAAGAAGACACGGAAAGAGGAGCTGTTGTGATGTCAGGAGCTGTTGGACCCCAAGAATTGGTCCACAAGCTTAGCCACAGAGTTGGCAAGTGTATCAGCTGCTTCCTGCGTGGATGCCTCGGCATATACACGAACAACATCTTCAGTGCCAGATGGTCGCACAAAGCATCGACCTTGGGGGTAATTAGCTGTAAATGCAGAAGAGGAAAGAGTACAAGCTGCAATATTAGTAAACTGAAATTCTGCACTTTAATCTTCCCACTAAAAGGCATTCATGGATGGATCAAACTGACAAATATATCGCCCTCATGCAATTTTGCCAAGCCACGTGGACTTGATAACAGTAATAGCATAATCACATAAACAACGACACACCAACTCTTCAGGAATTATGTATGATATCATTCATTTTTTGTATTATTTAGGCCTCACCTCCCTCACTCTGCCCATTCTCGGTGGTTTCACAAATGAAAGGAAGCAATGATAAAACTAAAAAATAATGCTGACTTTGAATAATAAAACAATACAATATATACACATTACAAAAACAAGCCTCAAACAAATCTTGCAAAATTGGTGTGGAGAAATGTCACTAGCCTCCCTCTCCCCCCCTTCAATTGGTGGGGAGAAGTGCAACTAGCCTCAATGTCAGAAAGAGTAGTACCATACTATATTTCTACATTTTTCTTTTCATTAATCTTAGACACTTGTTGACATCAATGTGAAAGTTAGTAAAACACATTGGTAATTCAAACAAACATGTCGCATAAATTGAAAAGGATGAAGAGAAAAAAGCATACCAGTTTCTTCATTTATGGCTTCTTGTAGACCAGGGGGGCTCACAACCACAGTTTCTGCATTTGTTGTAACAACAGCCGTTCTATCAGGAACTTTAACCTGACAGATGAGAAAAGCCACACCAAGCATTAATTTCTGAATTTTCATGAATTAATTAGTATAAATAAATAAATTGACACTAGAATGATAATCACATAATTACAAAAGTTGGCACATGCATGCTAAGAAGGGAGGGGAAGATTAAAATATTTAAATAGAATAGTAACTTCATGAGGGCGAGCCCTGACACAGCTAAGTTATGTGTCCTAACACAGCGGTAAAGTTGTAGTTTTTTATAATAGTAACTTCATAACAAAGGTGAAATGATTGCAAAAGTTAGCAATTGAGATAGACAGTGATAAGGCATTAATTGAACCTAGTCTCTGTTAAAACAAACACATTCAAGCTAGCAGAGTTTAAACAATTAATAAACATAATTGAAATTATGATTAATATTTCAGGTATAATAGGACCAATCTATATTTTCTTATATATAAGCTTCTGACAGCAGTGCAAAAAATTCTAGTTACAGAAAAGATAAATGATAATAATGATTGACCTTGAGCTGCCTGCTGGGTAAATCATGATAAAGTTCATTCCATTTATTTATTGACCATCCCATGTGCTGTAATATGACTTCCACCAAGAGCAATCCACTCAAAGCATCTCCAACAGCTTGATTGATCAACTTACTGACAGCCAATAATCTCAGAGCAGCCTTTTCCCCTTCTGAACCTGAAACAAACAATCAAAACATTTATATTTAGTTGAATCTTGTAAGTGAAGTGAAAATAGTCAGAAACCACTGAACAAACCTTTGGATCCTGAAGAAATCTCATTAGTTCTAGCCTCCAACAACCCTTTGAAAGATTCTGAAAATAAGACAGTTCCATGGCCATTTGCTTCAAAGTAGATACCAATATCAAATTCAGCAGCTTTTTCATGCAGGTATTTCACTCCAGTTGGAGCTAAACTGACTTCAAGTCCCAAATGTTTAAGGTAATTAGTAGATGCCCCATTTGCATAAGCAGTCTGTACAACACCAAGACGGGCTTGGTGGCAATTTTTTACGTCTTCTTTCTCATTAAGAAAGCTTAGTTGCTCCTTAATAAATATGGAAAACAGGGATAGTATCTTGTCCCCATCAACAAGGTCAATCCTACCAGTGCTTTCAGGTTGCACAATAAAATAAACAAGCCGATCGGCATCTCCATCCAAACTAGCACACCTACAAACGAGAACTGGCTCCATTAGTAAAGATCATAATAAAGAACACCACATAGCAGCATTAAAAGAATACATGTACTAAAATGGTAGGGCTAACTTATCCAGCTTTCAATAAGACCTCCTCCTACTTCCCCGAACCTGCCTATATCACAGACACCCCCTACCAATTAAAAGTGGGGGGGGGGGGGGAAATTACTTGCAGGCCAAAAACCTAGTCTTTTTAAGTTGAATATTTTTGTTTATTATTTTTTTAAGTGAAATTATTTCAAGGATTATGTTAACAACTATCAATTCATGGTTACAGATTTGTAAGTTTCAATGAATGACAAGCCTTCCATTTCTACAATTGTGGTTGGAATTACTTGCCAGTCCCCAGAGTTGCAGACTGATTAAATTGTTAGAAAGATAATCTTAATTTTTTTATTGGAAAATTACTGGGACGGAGATATACAGTTAATAAGTTCACGTTAGTAAAAAAAAAAATTCAAGCAGCATGCATGCGTGAACTTCACTTTTAACACAATATGATCAACAGACTAACCTTATCCCAGAATCTTTAGAACCAAAGCCGTGTGGAACAACCTTCTCTTTCTGCACATAATCAGCACCAACTCCATCATTCAGTATGCCTCCATCTTCACTGCTGTTCCGAACCTCAATAACCAAACCATTCAACAATTTACCTAAATCTTTAAGTTTCACTCCACCAACCCCATTAGCTCCATCCACAACCACTTGCCCATCGAAGTTACTTTTTTCAGTTGGGATCAAATCCACCAAGCACCTGATCCAATCACACAATGATCCTAAAAGGATGTGTTCAGCGATGCCTTAGACATCAACAAAATAAGGGAACAACATGAAGCAATGTCCATCTACTACCGTAACAATATCTGGAATTGGACTAACCTGAATGAACTTGAAAGCTGTTCAAAGTAATCCTGCTCTGAAGCTTTCATGCCTTTATTTCTAGCACGAACCATCCAATGCAATTGCGGAGTTGTCAAGATCCCCACATCCGTCCCAACAGCTCCAACAATTGAAGTGACCCCCTTCATTTTATGTAATCAAAATCAGCTAAATAAAATAAAAAGAATGTAGAATTTCTCCATCATTTATGATTCTCAAGGTTTTTTTATTGTGGTCGCGAATGTCTTGATGCAACCACAATTGCAGTCACAACTACTCCAAAAACTGACATTGCGGCTGAAATCACAGTCGCAGACCATTTTTTAAAATCATGATGACTCCTATAACCAGTCATACCTGTTTAGCTGCTTGAAGCAAAGCATCTCCACTTGGCCTGGTGTCTCTCCCCAAAAGCACTTCGACCTGCCAGTCCCCATCCACCGAGATCCCTTCTTTCTCCACGAACTCATTCATCAACTGTGAGCAACACACACATAATAACATTCAACAAACACGGTTTCAAGTTTCAACGAAAAGGGTAATATGGGAATAAATCATTTGTGCGAAATAACCAGGAGGAGGTGTTGGGGAGAAGGGGCATTGGCAAGGGCGTCGGCGAAGGGTTCCCAATGCTGAGAGAGCATGCCGCCGCTTGGGTCGGCGATTTTGACTCCGTTATCGGAGACTTTGTTGTGTGAGGCGGTGATCATGAGGCCGATGACGGAGCGTGTCTTGAGCGATCTGAGGGCTGCCAGGATTCCCACTCTGTACACCGTCGATTGGAGAAGCGATGCATCGGCCCTGAAGCCCGCGGTGCCATACGATAGCTTCACTCCTTGAGGGGGCAAAAAGCGACGAGCTGAGCTGAGAAGCAGAGACTGTTGTTCTTCGTTCATGGCGGAACACAAACAGATCTTCTCAATGTCTCTCTGACTCTCTCTAGTTTATGTCCAGACTCCAGAGTAACCGACTATTATTTCTCTTCTCATTATAACACGGTAACACCTAAAACAATAGGTAAGTTACTGCCACTACAGTTTCAGACTATATCACTATTAAGGTTTTGGAATAAGTATAAAATTTGATTTTTATTTTTGAACGTGTAAATCATTCATAAATTTATCATTAAAATAGGAAAATTCAAATTTTTATTTTTAAAAATAAAAAACATGTAATAAATTCATTTATTCATTAATTTTCATCAATTATCATTAATAAAAGAATGCATGTAACATCAAGACGAATTTATTAGCACTCTATACTTTCAGACATAAATTTGTCATTAAATATATCAAATAGACTTTTTCATTAATGGACAGAAATTATCTATAAATAAATTTGTTAGCGTCCTACATATTTAAAAAAATGGTTATTTATTCAAATATTTATGAATTAATTAACCTATAGAATTTTAAAAAATATTAAATAACTTTCTAATATATATTTATTTACTTTTCTTATATATTATATTATTTTATTGTTACTAAAATAAGAATAGTACTATTCAAAATATTTAATGTAATATTGATTCGGTGAAACAACGTCTAATGTAGAATAATCTAAAACGGAAGGAACAGTAGTTAACAAAAAGATACCGAAAGGACAATGAGGTCATTTGAGTGAGGCACAAGGCAAGGATATGTTTTGTTTTCGTTACATAATGAAATGCTCAAAATCCCTAGCTAACCAAAGTGAGGAGGAGGCATAACACTAACACAACCTTAGCCAACAACAAAGCAAAGGAAAGCATGGGTTTACTGTGGTGGCGCAAGGGGAATAAACCCCAAGCCCAACCTGAAGCAAAGTCGTCGTCGTCGTCGTCGTCGTCAATTCCAAAGTCGAACGGCGCAGACTCAACCAAACCCCTCACTGAGGCCCCAGGGATGAACGGCGCCGTGGAGGTTCCCCGGCCCTCGAACACCACCGTCTCGATTTTCGAGTTTGGCTCCGTGGCCGCCTCCAACGACAAGGTCACGCTCGCCGGCTATTGCCCCGTCTCCGAAGACCTCGAGCCCTGCCGCTGGGAGATCCTCCCCGCCGTTCAGTCCAACGCCCCCCAGTTTCGCGTGGTCTTCTGATCCTTATACCCACCCTTTTTTCTCTCTTTTGCCGCTTGTGGTATTCAACTTTATCTACTTTTTTTTTGCTATAAAACATTCGAGTTTAAGCGAAATTCGCATTTTTCTTTTTGTTATGTTATGTTTCTCTTTTCTTTTCGCCTGTTCAGTTTCTTACTCCCAATATTACATGACTGTCACTGTTATGTTCCATTTATTCGTAGTAACTACTTCTCAGGTTGATATGATTTATAAATCGCCCCTTCTCATTTGGGTTAGACATTTTTTACCACAGTCCCAATGGAGTTAGGATCCCAAAATACCTATCACATGGGTCCAAACAACTTTGGAAGCACACACACATACAGAATAATACTATGTATGTTTCGGTTTACTTGGGAGTGTTGTGTTAAGTTGCACCGTTTTCCCTGTTCTGGCATTCGGATCAATGATACTACTAATAGTTTGGCTGTGTAAAAAACAACCGATTATACTTCTAAGGGAGAACAAATTGGATGGGCTAGCTGGAAACAAAAGATTTCTCGTGCCAAATGCCTTTGGCCTCAAAACTTAAGTTACCAGTTCATTCTCTAATTTTTGGTTTAGTAACTTAATTTTCCAGAACTTTATAGTCTACGGAACTTATTTATAAGTTAAAAATTAAAGGAGTTTGGTTAAGTTTATAGTTTATAAAGTAGCGTGTAGTTGGTTAAGTTTGGCAAACAACTTTTTGGCCAAAATGGGAGCAAAACAAGAAGAAATTATGTGAATGACCTTTGTTCGTGATTAGTTGTATCTTTCTGTATATTTGTTTGCGTTCCACTATCAAAAATAAATAATTAACTCGTTACAGCATGTTTTACTTGTTAGAACATGTTCGGGACAGTTTTTTTCTTCTCAATTTCAGCTGTTTTTTTTTCATTTTTAAACTGTTTATTGTTGAAGAAAAATATGTTTATAAAATATTCTCTGGCGATGAGCTTTTAAATATTTAATTAAATTGCTTATTCCGATACCTAATCTTCTGTATTTCATACTGTAACAAGTTATTAAGTTGTTTATTCCGATACCTAATCAAGTTATTTAATTAAAATTAACGTGATAAGCAAACACGAATACAAATATAATTAAGTTTGTAATTTTTACTGATATTGTAATCATTTACACGATTGCAAGTGATACTGTATTTTTCATTTTTCATTTCTTGAGAAGGGGAGAAGACATAATTCGACATAAATTGGAAATTTGACAGAGTAAGCCCTGCAAGTCACTACAGTACTTGACGCTGCAAATCCAATTTCCTTTGTATTTGAATGGAATCACTTTTAAAATGACGTTAAAAACTTAAATGAATTTGAAAAATATCTTAAAAGAATATTTTTGCAAAGTGTAACCTTTTTTTGGTATAGGTGCACGTTTATCAGATTTCATGAGTTTTTATATTTGAGAAGAAGAAATTCTTAGATTTGAATTTTTTAAAAGCATTTGAAAAATCCATCTTTCTTCTTGGTGTAAAAAAGAACTCCACCAATGGTATCAAATAGCTTAATTTAAAATCAATCTTACAATCACAATAAGAAGGTGCAACCAAGCTGCTCATTCCTTAACAGACATTAAATTATCTATTACATACAATTCCTGTATATTTGGCTGAAAGCTCCTTTACAATTGGGCATCAACAAATCATTAACTGTGATTAATTGAGGCTGCCAATATTTTTTAAACAGGAAAATAAATATGTTGGAGTGAAGCTCACGAAAGCAAGGAAATCAATAATAGCACATGAAAGGAGTAAATCCATTTTTAATCTGACGAAGCAAGTCCAGCTAAAGTCTCATCTCATAGGATACTGTAATCATCATCACCACTCATCCAAAGGTAACATAATAAGGCCATTCCAAACACAAAGTAGGAAGAGAGTTCCATTGCAAAGGCTCCCCAACCGATAACCCCAGCATGCTTTAATATGCTTGGAATGGCAATGCCTCCAACAGTTGAGGCTCCAGTCAAGAACTTAGTAAAATTTACCCAGCTGCTCCATCATTTACAAGACCACAAAACAAAAGGTTGAAAGATTAATCCCCCATTTTGAGTTTCTTGTATGATAAAATTCAAATCTAACTTGAATGAAGATCAAACTAAGTTACAAGTTGTATGATAAAAGTATAATGATCTTACTTTTTAATTATACTCAAGCATAAGAGTTTACCTATTATCAGATTCAGAAAATATAGAATCATCAGACCCGGCAAAGAACAGCAAAGGCATCGGAAGAAGCACATACGTTAACACTGCAAAAGAAAACAATTACGAGGATGTTATTGTCACATAAAAATCTCATCAATGAAAAGAATAAAAACATATACACTGGAAATTGGTTTCAAATTTCAGTGGTGCTCTAACTCACCACTCAGCATCGGCCACCAGTTATTATACAAGGCACATGCCTAACACACAACACAGATGACAGATGTAAGTAAACAGTGGTATTTTTACCAATAAGTTGTCATATATTTATGCACTAATAAATCAAAAACATAAAATGCAATACTGACCAAAATTTGCAAAACGATTCCTCCAGACACCAAAATTGCCAAGGAGGCAAGCTTCCCTGTGTTCAAACAGGCACGAAGATACCCTGGTAAGTCGGCCATCTCCAAATCACCACCACATGTTATAGGGAGTAATAACTGAAGCAAAAATTCCGTTGGCACCAAGTTATCAGGGAATTAGATTAGAATAAAATACTAAATGAAGAAGCAATTATAATAAATACATGATAAATGAGATGGAGTCAAATAACAGTGACCATCTATATTCAGTACGTTTTGGATTCACATTCAAACATTCAAAATCACATTGTAATACTAAGTAACGTGATTTTAGGCAAATGTTTACATGATTGAGTTTAAACAACTTTTAGTAACTCTTACGTTGACAGAATTTTAGGCAAATGTTTACATGATTGAGTTTAAACACATTTATTCAACCATAATTTGGCATACAAGAATCCCCCAATTTAACAATCTAATGACATTTCAACATATTTTTACAAGCCATAACATATCTGACAGAGGCTAACATCAAATGATCTAAAAGGCTCAAATCAAAGCGTACACGATATTGCATATGCTTGCAGTTGCCAGCATAGTAGTGTTTCACAAAATCACATCCATTGCCAATACAAAACAACACTCTCCCCAATTTGATTAATCGGATCATAGAACCCAATAAATAGAATTTATCACACATTTCGTACTCTATTAGACTATATAGCCAGCTCGCAGCTACAAAACCAGCAGCAACGCTCGCCTTATACTATAATTTAGTTACGAAATTTAATCGATGAAGCAAATTGATTAGATAAACGATAAATTCTACGAGAGATGCAAAACCCTGAACAAACTAGAAGCTCATCCAAGCAGATAGATGATAGTGTGAGGATAAACAGAAAACAAAATAATATGCTAATTTCTGTAATATTATTTATATACAGGATGAGATGAAGACATTCGGATAAAGCAACAGAAACGAAAAAGGAGATTCAGATGAAAAAATTCGTACGTACCTGTACCTATTCCATGGTTTTTGATTTCTGCCCCAATAACGTTTTCGCTCAGCCTCAACCTTACTTGTAATTCGATTTTAGATGTTGTATTTTGTAACCACCAGAGTCCGGAGAGTCACACCATAGGCGCGGATCAGCTTAGACCGATGTATCAGATACAAAACGAACAATCTAGCGGTCCAATCATAGCAGGATCTTTCATCCTCGCCTTTTCTCCATGTTTTTTAATCTGGTAATGATAATAAATACTTATGCATTTTAATTTTAAGGGTTTGTTATCTTTTGTTAATGAAAAATTATTTTAAGTATGTAAAAAAAAATTACAAATTGAATCAGCAACTATTTGGTACTTTTTCAAAATGTATTTATGAATATATTTATAGTTTACAACTTTAATTTTGAAACTCGTAAATATATTGATGAATCTGAATGTATGATATGCCATATTATATATGAAAAGAATTTGTTGAAAGAGATAAAATTTATTTTGATGATCTTTATTTCATAGAAAATATTTGGACTTTTAAGATAATTTTATTTAAATCAATAAATTTATCATAAATGAGACTTTCTTATATGATAATAATGTTAGTATATATTTTTTCTCTACAAAAATTTAAAAAGATAAAATAAGTTTTGTCTAATCATAAATCAAATTTTGTACTATAATTCATCTAATACATGAGTGGTATTAAAAATGGAAGTGAAACCAATAAAAAAAACTAAAACAGATAAAAAAACAAAAATCACATAAATTAAAAAAAAAACTAAAAAAACTACAAATTTTGCAATTTATATCAATTTTTAGATATTGTTGGAAAAAAAAATCAAATCCAACAAACCATAAATTATAATTATATTGATTTTATTTAATGGATGTCTAGTAGTTAGTATTATTTTTATTTTTTTATGATTACAGTATGAGATTTATAATAATGCTAAATATAAGTAAAAAATTATTTTTAAGCTAAAATATCAACATCAACATCTTTAATCCAAGTTAATTAGGACAAGGAGTAGATAAACCTAATAATAGATTAGAAATAAGCTAAAATGAAAAAGGAATGAAAGGATGAGGAAAAAAAGGAAGAATAAACGAACTAAAAAAATTACTCTAACATATAAATATTAATAGATAAATATAATTTCTTTTAAATAATAATATAATATAATAATGATGTAAGTTTAATTAATAGATTTTATATTATGATAATAAATAAATAAAAACACTAAATTGAGACAACCCATAAAAAATTAGTTTGATTCGATTCGCTTGTGATGTTATGTTTAAATCAAATCAAATCAAACTACATTTTTAATTTATGTTTAAAAGCTGGAACCCCATTAACATTTTCAAATTGGAAATCTTATAAGGTTGTCGTACACAGTTAAAAAAAGACAAAAGTGACATATTTATGTTTTTTAAGCCAAATAAAACACTTCATTGTGTTTATATTTGCATCTTTTTTATGCTAAATTAAAACCAATATTATCTTAGACATCATATAAATAAATGTTCATCTTATTTATATATTGATTTTATGTAACAATAATTAAATGGTCATCTAACTCATTTGTTAGAGCTCAAGGCTTTTAACCATGTACTTAACCCATCTTTAATTTACAACCATCCAAGTTTAAATCAAATATACTAACAAATTTTAAACCACTTTTGTAAATAATCCAACTCATATACTTCCATCCATGCATTAGAAGTTTGGGGCTAGTTTTCTCGTTCATCCTTGTCAATTGGTTCATTCCGAAAGCCTTTGATATTATGATGTTTGTTGCAAGAACACATGCATAAAAAGTATATTGTCCAATGTTACTATTTATGTAGTGGTTGAATATGGATTGAAAAGAAAGTTAACTATGTCACATGTCATATATTAATTGTATTAGTGTCAAAACCATATAACCACTGAACAAAAAAACCGTCATACATTCTTATTCCTTTAAAATATTTGTATAATCCTTTTATATATCATTACATTCTTTTTTTTTTTAATTGCAAAATTCTTACTTCATAACACTACATGAACGGAAATTGATAAACACTAATTAGTATTTCTTTAAAAATGGTTAAGAAAATAAAATAAAAAATATTTTATAAGAGGTAACAACTAGACTCAAATTCCATGGCATCTTAAAAGTATGTAGTTTTTCTTAAACAATTTTAAAGGAACTAAATATTAACATGCACTTTCCATATGATAATAAATATGTTTTATATATTGAAGAAATTAAAATTGTATAAATAAATATCACTTTGAATTGGTATCTTCAATATTTGTAAAATATTTTTTTATAATTTTCATAAAAAAAATAAGTACAGAAAAACCAGTGAGTTATTTGAACATATTATTTGATAAGAAAATTAAAACATTTTTAAATTAAGATAAGTTATGTTTTATTGAATAATAAATTAATAATAATATCTCAATGTGCCATGTGCAGTGTGTCATGCATGATTGGTAAATACAAAAAGTGAAAAACTATCATAAAAGAAAAGGTTCATAATAATCTAAAATAAATTAAAAATAAAGCATAATTAGATTCAATCAAACTAATGTTTCAAATATTTAAAGAAATTTTTTTATCATCTGTAATTATCTTATCAGACTAAAATATGAGTGTCTTTAATTAAAAATGCATGCAGTAATACAAATAAATAAAAAATATCCAAATGAACAACAACATACAGTCTATTTTCTTATAGAAGTTTATCTCCTTTCGTGTTTTTTTAAGTGAACTGTACTTATAGAAGTTTTATTAAAAAAAATTATACACATTAAAAATTTTAAATGGACCATTCTTTAATATTTGGACAAATTAATGCAATTAACTAGATATTAATTTTTTAAATATTATATACAATATTTTTCTCTTTTTCTTTTCTCTCTATCTACTCTTTATTCTATATTCATGTCGTGTTTTATAGTTTTTTGTCATACAACGTGTATTTAAGAAATTTTCACACTTATTTAATGGTAGCCCTTTTCTTGTGAACATCCAATTAGGTAACTTGTCCTTGTCACAACAATGTAATGGACTTGATATTTTTTATTCCACTCGTCGGTTATGTTTTGTGAACAGTGTTTTAAATTAATACCTAATAACATTTGGGGGCCTCCTTTAAAAAAAAAAAACATTTGGGGGCCTTTTCCCCTCCAATAAAAAAAAAAAAGAAATCAAGTGCTTCTACTTCTAGTAAATGATACATGCGGTTATTAACAAAATAAGAAAATTAATGAACTTAAAGTTTTTATTAAATATTTTAATAACAATCAATTTTGACAATTGTGTCCTAACAAACACAATATTTGTATAAAAATTTGCATTTAGTAGTAGATAATTTGAAACTTTAATAAACGATGATATTGTCGTTAAATTTTGTAATCAACACCTTATAATTATAAACTATACTCTTTGTCTTACTATAATTATCATCTAAGAAAAATAATTAGTCCTAAAATATTTGTTTTTTTAATTTTTCAATATAACATTAATAAATTTT
>PYAF01000142.1:824659-850284 GCA_007407185.1 Glycine tomentella | reverse complement strand
CTGAGAAGATTTTATTGAAAAGAGGAATACTAATGATATTTTTTTTTAAAATTATATAAGAATCAGTTTTTTTAGTATTTATATATATATATATATATATAACAAAATCATTAAATATAAGAAAAATATTAATAATATTTTGTTGATGATTAATTTTAATAAAAATTTAACTAATTATTTTTAATAAAATTTTTCTTTTTCAATCATATTTTTATCCATCTATAATAATTAAATATAATAATATCTTACGTAAAGTAACCGAGTTAAATATCACAAACCAATAATTTGTTAATAACTTTATTTATATTCTCTAAAAGTCTTAATTGGATACTTACCACTTTTCTTTATTAAAAACTTTTAAAATCTCATTTTAATAACTCTTAAAGTTAGTATTAATAACTTTCACGATACATATAGTGATATACATAGTGCATCTATAGGGGGTCTAACTCTTGATTGAAAACAACGTGCGAGTGTTATAAACCTGATACCGTGATTAAAATTAGCGTAGAAGCAGGAAAGGAAGAGAGGAGTACAAGTAGTACAGGGTAGTACAGGTTTGTTTGTGTAGTGATGTGTCTGGAAACATGAAGCAGAATGATCGGCGAAGGGAGTGTTTGTCTAATTCGAATTCCGAAGGTTGTTCTTCGTCATTGATGGGAAGAGAACCCCCTCAGAATTTGTTACCTTCCAAACACGACTTCCCCAGACTGGTTCTCGTGATTGCACTCGCATCGCTAGTTGCTTGGACCTGCAACTTCCTCTTTACCTCTCTACTTCATCCCCCTTCCAAACCCTTCTGCGACTCAAACCTCCACTCTCCCGATTACTTTCTCGGTAACGGTCTCTCTCTCTCTTACTTGCTTCTCTATGTGATTGTGACTAATTGTTGTATGTTCTGACTTATGATCTTCTCCCAAGTAATGTTGCAACTCAACAAGCCACTCCACCAGGTCTAGGTTGTTGAATTGAACTTTGATTTAGCAAATTTCACTCTGCCACTGAACAAGTCTCCATGTATTCTCAGGACGATTTTGTATCATTTTCCCTATTTTTTGTTTATTTGTTTTTCGTTGGCGGTTTTGTGCATTTGAATTTTCTTGAAATGATGTCCAATTCAATATTAGAATAAGAGGGAATGAATACCGTGAAAAAGGAAAATTAGAATAAGATAGCCTTCTTTCAGGACTAAATACTATAAGGATAAAGCAGTTCATAGCTGTTAGTTACAAACGAAAATGAACAAATTCATCTGTTTTCCTTTTTTCTTTGAAATATACCATGGCTTTATGCATGGTTGTTGCTTTTCTTATGTATTTTGATGTTTGTTTTCAAATGTTATACGTTGTTTTGTTCTTTTATTTAATTTGGTGGGGATAGTGGTGACTTTCTAATGCAAGTCTCGCCCCACTGTTTCATATTGTAGTCTCACTGTGTATGAGTCTGCAAATTATTTGTTTCTTGTGTATAGTTTCTCCTGACTTGGAATTGTTACAGATATTTGTGAACCTTGTCCAAGTAATGGAGAATGCAATGATGGCAAGTTGGAATGTCATCAGGGTTACCAAAGGCATGGGAACTTGTGTGCAGAAGATGGAGATATTAATGAATCAGCTCGAAAACTTGTGCATCCCTAGAATTTGATTTTTTGTGGTTTACTAGTTCTGGGAAATAAATACTGTCTATTACATTTTCCATGTTCTTCTTTGCATTTTGTTTGTATCTTTCTGATTGGCATTTGACCACAGCTGGAGAGAGTGGAATATCACCTCTGTGAAGACTATGCTCAATTTTTGTGCACTGGAACTGGAACAATTTGGGTTAGTTTCCTCACTTTTAACCCTTGGATTCTGCAGTTTACTAGTATTTTTTGTATTGTATATATTACTTTCTGAGTTGTTCTTAGTGTTTCTGGTTACAACTTCTCATCTCAGGTTCGTGAGGATGATTTATGGAATTATTTTGAGCCAGTGGGAAATGTCAAAGTGGACAATGCTCTTTATAATTATACAAAACAAAGGGCAGTTGAGACAATGGGCAAATTATTGGAGATGAGGTTAAACAGCTCTCATGGGTATATCATCTTCTCTTGCTTTTTAATAAAGTGAAATGGGGCTTTTAATTACATGTTTCTCAAGAGGCTAAAACTTCTGCTTAGGATGTCACATTGTCACATATGTCTCATACAGGATGAAGGAGTTCAAGTGTCCAGATCAGCTGGCAGAGCATTACAAGCCATATACCTGCTGCATTCGTCAGTGGATCTCACAGCATATTCTAGTTGTTTTGCCCATTTGTGCCATGGTATCCCTTCCTAAAAGGCATACTTTAATGCATATATTTCTGCTATCGATGAGTAAACATGTTAATTGTGTTGAGATTTAACAGCTTGTTGGATGCACAGCTTTGTGCTGGAATGTACGACAGAAACTAAGCATGTCAAGACGAGTTGAGGAGCTTTATGACAAGGTATAGTGGGATACACTCAGAGTCACAGGCACATGTGATTATTACATGTTTCATTAATGATTTTCCCCCCAGATTAATAAGTGTAATTTGAAGTTGTGATGAGCAATGCCTATGGTTAAAGAATGCTTGGAATGGAAGCACTTGAATAGATTCTAATGTTAATTTGAGCTAACAAAATAGTATGATCTGTTAAGAGGGAAGTTTTGTGTGCAGCAACCATAGGGTTCGTATACCCAACTTTTTAAAATTTGATACTTGTCGCAGTTCTGTAGGTTTAGCTTAGTGAAGAAATATCCTACTCCCTAATTTTTGTTGGTAGAGTGTGGATAAACTAGTATTCTGAACAATGCAGTCGACCGACAAGGCGATAACTCAAATGGTAAAGTAAGTCTATCATGTGGTTTTTTCCAAACAAATATATAAATAAATTTGTGTGGCTCTTGTCTCCTGTTTACTTCAATTACATTTACATTTGTTGTGCACTTGCGCAAGGGTTCTTTGACTGGATGGCTAATTGCACATTTATTCTGATTCCATCTCTGTTTAAAACTTCTTTGTTGCTGATGTTTTAGGTCTGTGAAATACTTGAAGACAATGCATTGGCGTCAAAGAGTGCAGATGGTGAATGTGAACCCTGGGTTGTTGCTTCTAGGTTACGCGATCACCTGCTTTTGCCAAGAGAGCGGAAGAACCCTTTATTATGGAAAAAGGTACTTTCAAAGTTATTTTGTAATTCATTGCACTTGATTATCCTGTTTTATTGTAATAATAATTAATCTGTTATCAAAGCAGAATAAGCTGATTCATTTTGTCTGTATTAGTTGACTCCATGCCTCAGTTGGACTTCTGCTGAAGTTACCCTTGTTCATGGGCTGATTTTATAATTAAGTTTCAGCATAGGATTTTTATTTGTGCTGAGGTTCTGCTTTCTCATTCTCTATGCTTATCCACATTTTGTTTAGGGTTCTGCTACTGAGTTCCCTAAGGGCACTGTTTAAGAAATATTTAGTATATCCTGTTAAATGTTTTCAATTACTTAATAAAGTATTAAAAAATCCTTAGCATTGGTTTTGATTTGGCTTTTGTTTAACCTTCCACCGGAAAATAGCAGCCATTCCATTCTTGAGGATTTCAATAAGGATATGTTTAAATACTTTCTTATGTCATTATTCTTGTAAATCAACAGAGTTGGTTATTCTTTCTTTTTTTCTTTCATTGATTCCACTTATTGATTGATGAAGGTTATCTTTGACCCCAACTATTTGTTGAGGTGCTGTTGATGAAATCACTTTGTCCTGTAATTAAAGTTAAATATTTCAATGAATTTTTAAAGTAACTTAACGAATGATTGTTATTTTAATAACTTTGTCTGGGATGACAGTTAGAAGAATTGGTTCAAGAAGACTCTCGAATAGATCGCTATCCAAAGTTGTTGAAGGGTGAATCAAAAGTGGTATGGGAATGGCAAGGTACATGGGTGTGCGAGCAATTTAATATACTGATAAAATTCTAATGAATTGCTGCGAGGCTGTATTTTAAGCTAACATTCTGATTACTCCTCTTAAGTATTAAATAATGATTTATCTTATTTTCTTACCCCATACTCTACAGTTGAAGGTTCTCTGAGCGCCTCAAAGATGAAGAAAAGAAGAGATGCAAGCAAAACGATGGTCAATGAAAGCACGGACCTGAATCATCAACAGCACCCTGCAATGAAAAAAGGTCAGTGGTTATCTTACTAACATATTGTTTGAAATCATGGTTGTTTCCTGATGTAGTAAAATTGTTTTGTCGTGCCATCAATTTGATGCAGAGCCTATGGTACCACTTTTTTGATCTGGAGACTCCTCCCAACAGTGACTACTTTCCCTTGTAAATTGTGATGGCCTAAACTTGTGAGTTGACTCCGCTGAAGACTCTAGTGTTGTCTTACCTTGTTTGTACAAAGAATTCTGGGTAAGCTTATGTTGTCTATGTTTACAGCAGCAGAGGGCAATATGCGCGGCATTGGTTGAGTGTGACCTGCATTTTTCACCAAAACAAGTGTGGATTCATGGGACCTGCATGCTTATTACGGAATGTGCTTATGCCTTATAGAGTAATAATAGCTTAGGGAGTAATAATATACTAGTGCTAACTAAATTTTAATTAAGCATTTTTTTCTTGTGAAAGATAATCCAATATGTTAAAGCATACAAAGAATGATATGATATGACATTGTAGTAAAGTCAAGGCATATGGATGTCACTACGAATTCGAACTCATTATACTTGCGGAGTTGGCATATTCTAAACCTGTTTACTGACTGTTCCGCCGTTAATTTAATAATTTTATATGAACCTAAGCATTCATTTTATTATCTACGTGAAAAAACGTGGTCTTTTTATTTATTTATTTATTTATTATTATACTTATCAAATAAAAACACAACCTATAATATTTGCGGTTTCTTTTATTGTTCTTTTCACAAATTTACTCTTAAATTAATCTACATTTACATAATAATAATATAAATCCTTATCATTAAAAACGAGATAACCTTCGCATATATACTCTCCTTTTATTCTTTTGACGCAAATATTATCTTTATTATTTAGTTATACGTCTCTTAGTTTCAATTTAATATTTTTTTTCCTTTAATTAGTTAATGATTCAATAGGGAATTTTACTTTTCTTATTTTTTTATATAAATGCTTTATTTTTTTAAAAAATACTAAACATAAAGTAGCATTTGTAATCCCTAACCAAACAACATTTTATTAAGTGAATTCATTTTTGATATTTTTAAAATTAAAGGTTTTACATATCTCTGTTATATTATCAAGTAAAATAATGTTTCATTTATTAAATGAATATATATTTAAAATATTTTAATTTATATTTTTTTAATATTTTACCTATATTTGAAATTGCACATAAAGTTTGTAGTAGTGAATATCAATACTTGGTTCTTTTTCTTTCTTTTATGTAATTTACCTATATTTTAATTTAATGAAATTACTCGTACATTTTACCTATATTGTTTAAATATTTTTTATAGGACTATTAAAGAAGTAATTCATTAAATATATTTAATGTAACAAGGAATTCATTCTAAACAAAATATAATTATTTTTAAGCTAGACTAGTTTTAGATTCAGAAGGCTGTAGAACTGATGTATTTGGATTAGCTTTTAATTTTATCGAAATTAATTTCAAAACCATGTTGAAGGTCAAAATTGATTTTCGGAGATATCTAAACACACGAAAGTAAGAATTGTTTGTTTTTTCAATGTTAATAGAAAATGTAAAATTTCTAAATAATTTATGCCAAATAATAGGTGTGGTTGGGGTGAAAATTGCATCTGATAGTGATTTTTCTTTCTTTTTTAGTTTAGAGAGAATTAAAACCATTATTATCCACTTATCCTTAAGCAGCATAAAAAATACTACTACTTAACAGTTAACATTATACTAACGTGTAGGAGGTGAAAGCATGGAGCAACTATAAGTTAAGAAAGAATAAATATGTAACATGTTCATTTTAAAATTAAAAGCCCGTCTAGCTCAGTTGGTAGAGCGCAAGGCTCTTAACCTTGTGGTCGTGGGTTCGAGCCCCACGGTGGGCGTTTTTAATTTTTTTTTTTTTTTTTTTTCCTGCACCGCTAGCATTATGGATTCTGATTTTGAAACCGGAGAGTTTCCCAAAACTGATTAACGCCACAGTGTCTTTTTGCTCTTGATTTGTCTCCTACCCACTATCATCCCTTCGATGCCATGCATGTCCAACAAATGCATAAAAAGACAACCTATTCAGTATTTAGTGCATCACTACCAACAAGCTTTCTACAACACACGAGTAGCCAACTTATATTGTCGACTTTGTATAAGGTTACCAATTAAGCAAATCAACATCCCCCTCTTGCCATAATGCAGGCAATTTTAATTAATTAATTTTGCCTCTGATGCATGTCATCACATGCTCCTATCCTATGAACCGTTTATAATTCATTCACGTGCATACATAAATTTTACTTAGGTAGTCCATTCTTAATAGCAGCTTGAACCCTGTCACGAATTTCTTAAGCTCTCTATTACTATCGATGCATAAAAGAATACGAACTACTACAAATTAACATAACAAGAAGCACGGGTGAGGCATGCACCTTAATTTTTCATATCTTTATTATATACAGCGGACTAATAGGAGAGGGCGAGTTTCAATAAATATCGCGAATTCGAATTCTGGTAGAATTCATTGGACAATAAAACAACTCTTATCATTAAATGTATGCTAAAGGTTTAAAATACGCTTCATGAATTCTGGCAACAATTTCTCACACTTGTTGTCGTGCTTGAACATGTAAAATGACCTTCATTTACCACAAGTGAAGGATGCAGAAATTAACATGAGAATAAATTGGCACCAGCTCTTGACAAATAGAGGGGGGAAAGAACGTTAAATTTCCGTATTGTTTCATTACCAAAAGACAATGAAACTAAAACTATGTTAAACTGTCATATTGCAGCTACTACTGCAAGGTCTCTTGGGATACGTATTAGCTAGAATTTGTGTTATATATACTACACTTACTAACAACAAGTAACAAGTATGTCACCTGAAAATCAACACGTTTGTGTTATACTATAGCTTTTTTTCTTTCCTTTTTGGCACAACGGCAACGAATATTAAACTAATATTGTAGAATATAATTGGGTTACTTATAGTTTAGATAATATACATATTTCTGTTTGTTAGATTGTTTTTTCGTTACTTAATACTACAATTATAGTTTAGTTTTTTTTATCAATAAGAATAGAACATAATTTATAAAATTAACCAATTAAGCTTGATTTCTTAATAATTAGTTTCTCAACTTTACATGAGTCATCTATTAACTATTGACTTTTCTGGCACATCTTCTCATTATTTTTATCAATTTAAAATTATATTCTTGCACTCTCTCTCTCAGGTCTCCACTTGTGCCGTGTTTCAGAACATCTCGCAACTGCAAGCTACTTTGACCTACAACATGGTGACGTGAGCGTGAAAATCCGTAATTTGAAACTGAAACATTCATAAAATTTACTTAAATATCACTTTTCTCATTCTGTGCGTGCTTGGAATTGGAAAGAAGGAATTTACGCTTCATATTATAACTTCTAGGTTCTAGCTCATGATCTCTGTTTATTTTCCTCTATAGCATTTCTAAACACATCATTCATATTTTACCTATGTTGGATACCAAAACAAGACAAACTTTATGGTTGCATAAGGTATAACATTTAACAAATTCATGTATTTGCACCGTGACACCGTCTCTACAATCTGAATATTGAGTCACCTATAAATGTGTAGTGAATCTTATAAATTTTACACTGTAACTGTATAGTCTCAAGTATGAAAAAAATTGTGTTAAAATATCTTACGTTAATTATGAATGTGAATTTCTTCCAAAATTAATTTTCAGGATCAAGTTAGGCCTCATTCATTTTCTATTATGTTATTAATGTCATATCATGAAGCATCAATTTCAAAATCATACATTGCGTATTAATTTTGTATTATACTTCTAACATGTATGCTGACGCAAGAACCTATCTACTATGAATAATCAATTCTAAAAACTTAGACTAAACTAATTTTTTATTACATCCCCAGCATCATCGACAAGATCAGTATTATGCCAATAGTGAAAGGTTTGATCCGTGAGATTATTTCCAGATAGAAACGAACAAAAGGGAAACCAAACATGAGGTAAAAAATCCCCCGGTTGGCAATGCAAATGTGGTTCTGAAGCAAAGTGGAAAAAGAAGTTGAAATTAAGAGCCCAATAAAAAGCAGGGTAATGATGTGGCAATAAAATCAACCAAATAAACGAGACTCTTTAATTTATTCAAACTATCAAGAATCAACCATGAGAGGACAAGGACACGTACGTTCCTTAATTATGCACCATTTTTTAATTCTGGGTGTTTGCATATGCTCCTAGAACGCTCTTGGGTCTCAAAACAGTGAAAATGATTGAGCCTTTGACAATGTTGAACAATGACAATAGGGGGTGAGAGGAGACAAAGATCTATGGATGATCGTGTATGTGGGACTTCCACTACCTTGAAGATAAAAAGAAAAGCAACAGAGAGAAGATAATTAGATAAGCAAAGCCCTTTGTTTTTATCTACCCTTATAAACTGTGGGCGATGGTTTTGGGTTTTTTCATAGAGTAAAGGTTTTTTTTTCCAACTCTATTAGACTATAAAGGATTACTGATTTATTTTGTGATAATACTCTTCATTATGAGTATATTTATAATTAGGATTTTAATTAATGATTAAATTGGAATAATCTTATACCTATTTATTCATCCATTTAGTGTTTGATGGATTGATTGATGAGTATTCGAATAGATGAGTAGAAATATAAGGTTGACTTGATGATAAAAATAAAATAAAAAAGAGATAAATTGTATATTCCTATTAATAAAATATAATAAATTAATAGTTAATATTTTTGAATAAAAAAAGTTGGATAGATGAGTAAGTCACTGTCCTGTTCAGCGTTTAATATATATTTTTCTGGATTTCTTGTACGTCATTGTAATACCCGACAAGTGACATGTCTAAATTGGTATGACTGTTTGTGACTTGAATGATGAACACGTAGCTATTATTGGTACGAAAAAGCCAATATTTTCAAGCGATTTATTGCAAATCTTTAAATTCTAAGTGTAAGGAAAAACCAGTATTTTCATACAGTACAGTGGAGTTTCCACCGTTTGTTTCACGGTCTAAAAAACGCTACTTATTAGTATGTGCGTATTGATAAGATTTGCTAGCATTATACATTTGTACCTACTTACATTCACAAAATTATATAGATAATTACCACAGACCTATATTCATTTAATTGGCTAGCGTACCTATTAAGATGATTATTATATATGGATACTTTTTTTTTTGACAGCTATATGGATACCTATTAGTTATTAAGTGTGATCATGAGTCTACTTGCCTTGCCATCCATATTAAAGATGGAGGGGAAAAAAAGTAAATAATGAAGATAGCATAATAATTTTTTAGCATGAAATACTTATTGTGAAAGAAAAAATTATAAGACCAAATTCAAAAAATGATGTCCATTTTACTTATAGTATGTTTGGTTGTGTTTAGTGTGATGTGGCAAAAGAGAATCAATTTTTTAAAACGTTAAAGGAACCACAACTCTTTATTTTAGATTTTCAAATTGAAAAATTGAATTTTGTAGTTATTGCATAACCAAACATACTCTAAGATATAATACAATAAATTTTTAAGGTTTTGTCTAACTAAATCCAACTAAAATAGGATTAAACAACCTCATTCCATGTGGCCCAATTCAGTATTAACCTTGATAACTGGTTGGAGGTGCAACTGTATTGGGTTCCATAACTAAAAGGATATAAAAAAAAAATTTGATGTGAGAAGGAAAAAAAATAATTCCTTTGTTAAAAAATTAATTTTGTTGTTTTTTTTCCAAAGTCCTCAATTCTTAATTTTAAGTTATCCAAGCATTAAAGTTAATAAATCTTTAATCTCTTTTAAAAATAAGTCTATTTGCCTGTAATATTTTTTATTTGTATGTTTTTATGGTAGAGAAAATATTTCTATATATTAAAATATATAATTTTAATAAAATTACATGTGTATTTTTTTATGAAACATAAGTTTATATTTTACAATAATTGAAATATATTTTTGGTTCTTCAACTTGAGATCATTTTGGGTTTTCTAAATTTAAATTTTCTTTTTTTTAGTCACTTGATTTTGAAAAAAAGCTCCTTATAGTTCCTCGTTGATTTTTTACAGTTTAGATGCACATTTTATGATGACTTTTTATCATAAGGACTAATTTTTTTTAAAAAAATTAGGTCTTATTTAGAGTGATTGTGAGTGTTTTATTTTTTATTTTCAAATTCAATTTTCAAAACTTATTTAAACATTTATAATGTTTGTATCTAAAAAACTCATATATGTTGTTCTGTCCTAGGTTCATAAGATATTAAGACGGGTGTTGGTCTAATAAAATTACACATATTTGATTAGATTTTTTTTCATGTACAAAAGTTTATGTAATATTATTGGATCATCTAGAATTAGATTATTTAATCCGAATTTTACTTGGTAGCAAACAAACCACCCAATTTTCAAACAGAATAAAGTGTATAAAAATATCTCTCTAGCCAGTATTTCAATTTCCCCCCTCTAAATGGAGGATTACCATTAGTCTTCTTTATAAAACAAAATTTAACTATATTTACAGGAATTTAAAACTTACTCTTTTAATTTTTATATAGCATTCCTGGGCTAAATTGAATTCTTATTCTTTTATCAAATTTAGTTTTTTTTATAAATATTTTTTTCTTCGACTTAATTATAAACCAATTGTTAAATAACATACAACTACTAATACCATTTATTCATTAAATTATTAATAAGTAAGTTAATTTTCAATTTATGTAATCCCAAAATTTTAGACTTATATTTTTGAACTTTTAGATTAAAAACATTTTTTAAGGCTTTTCATCTGACATAAATGTTTTAATTAAGAACATGCCTAAAAATAGTTATAGTAGTTAAATAAGTTATCTGAAAAGTAAAACCTTAAGAATTTTTTTTTCCTTAAATTAAAAACATTTTAAAAATAATTATATCATTTTTAAAAAAACACATATATGATATTCCTTTAATTTATATTTTATGTTAAATTAAAATTTAAAGTAATTTTAAATTCATATGCACGAAATACATTATTGGAAGATGGAGATAAACTTTTAAGTTTTACTAAATTTCAGACACAGAGAATTAGTCATATAATCGATTTAAATGATCAAAACTTATAAAAATAGCTTAGAATTACATTAGAGAATCAAATGTCTTAATTATGATAATTAAAAACAATAATTTTAAAGTCAAATAAATCAATTTTTTAAGCAATTTACTTATATTTGACCTTGTGTATTCTATGTATGTTACTTTAAGTTTTTTTTCTCAAAATTTAAACACATTTCCCCCGATTTTTAATATGAAAAAAAATGATACATTCATAATATAAAGTAATTTTATATTATTATCTAGATTTAAATTATTATATATGATAAATTTATTAAATTTACATAATCAACGTATAGGTATTGAATTTTTAAATATTTTTTCTTTACCTTTCACTCTGTTTTACAGTAAAATAACCGTATGTTCTTCTACATGCCATTTTTTTGTTTGTTACAACTTGCTACCACAAACTTGTTTTTTGAGTGGTTGCTTTGCTATAATCTTATAAGTGAAGTGGAAGCAGGTGCATGTGATTACTATAATTAACTTACATTATAATTTACAAACTAACTGCCTAGACATGTTTAAGCAACTCTTAAAGTTTGGGCAAGCAAGTACTAACTATTTAATTACCAAAATGCCCTTCTTCTGCTGACCGTACGTACCCACATGGCTTTCAAGTGTCGGGGTATAACTGATGAAGATTTTCTTCCTACCGAGCCAAATGATAAGTTTGTAAAATACAATTTACATAAAATACTCGATATACAAGTTTCATATTTTTTATAACATTATTGTAAAGTGTTTGTATTGATATAATGTGACAAATCATCATTTATACAAGTAGTAAAAAACTTTGTCCCATGGCATGTTTATCTAATTGTAGCGTCCATTAACTTCATGATTTATTGCATGTGCACCTGAGAGTCAATTTTTTACATCTATATTGGTATATGAGACGTGATTAGTTTTATTAGACTCTAAGAAAAGTCTGCCGGTATTTTATGGGGAAAGGGAAACAGGAAACTCCCCTAGCATTTGCCTCACTCGAAATTTTACATCATAATCACATGGGACGAAATAGGATAGCAAAACACTGTTCAGGCAGGTCAAAAGTCATATCAATTTTCTTTTTGCAATTTTTTTTTTTGAAGATTCCTTTTGCAATTATTGTAACATTGATTTAGTAGGGAAAAAAAATAGTGATCATTGTCTTTTGAGGAGACCACTTAGCCCAGGCAAAAATATTACCTTTTTGCACCTTTTGGGGGTGGGGCAAATTCAATTTGGGAGTTGGTTTGGTAATTGGTATTTAGTTGGTGTTTAAGATTTAAAAAAAAAAACAAAAAAAATACATTTTAATATTTTGTAAAAGGAAAAGAAAAAAAAAAGCATGTGCGTATTTTTGTGTAAAGTTCTTCATTTGGATTGCGTGAAGTGCTTGTCATCATGGATGATCAACTTGAGTTTGGGTCATCACCATTTTTCATTTCAAATTGTTAAGATAAAAATATTAAATTTTTTATTTAGATTAAATTAGTTTTTTATCCTTTAACTTTATCTTGTTTTTTAAATTCAATTTAGTCATCTAATTTTTTTGAGTTAAACTTAATCATCTAATTTTTAGAAACAATTTAATTTAATCATACAATTCAAATTAAATCAACAATATTAAGATATCACACTTTGTAACGGTTTAAAATTGTCATTAATTAGTTTTAAATCATTATAAAATATATTTTTTAACATTGTGAGATTAATTTAGACAGAAGTACCAAATTAAACTAATTTTAAAAATTAAAGGATTAAATCAAATCTAAATAATAAATTAGAGCATAAAAATTAATTTAACTTTTTTCTATTAGAAAAGGTTAATATTAATTTTTATTACTAAGAAAACTCAAATCCGTGATTTTTCTAGTTCTCTCTCTTTTTTAATCATTTAACCAATCTTATATTTTCTGATTTTAATTTTTTGACGTTTATACCCAAAATATATGATCTTATATCTTATATTTTAAAAACATAAAAGCATTTAACATTTTATTCGGTTAATAATCAATGTTTTTTAAGGGAATGAAGTATTTAATTTTTAAATTAATTACAATTTTTTTCGATAGATTTTTTAAATTAATTTAAAAAAATTAATGGAATTACAATCTATTTCCATATCTTGACTCAAAAACACTATTCCGTGTGTAGTGGTGGGTATGCAATTCCACTCATTCCTCAACCCAATATTGGTGAGCTAGTAATTTAACAAATATATTTAATTCTGCATTTAAGCGGCTCAACTTGTAGATAAATTTTTATTCCTTTTATTTCTTGTAAAGTATTTTACTTGTGTGTTGATCCAAAGTTTAAAAACAATTTTAATTTTAATTTTAAAATAACTAGAAAAAATTTAAAAACATTTTTTATGCAAATAAATAGTATAATATGCAAGCTTGCGGACTAAATGCATTTAACTTTCAAGTATGGCAAACCAATCACGTAAATTCGCAATTAAGCGACTCAATTTTTATGGAAGACGTGTATATTAGTTTTTAATCACTATATTAGTGTCTTTAGTTTCTTGATGTTGGATTGTTGGGTCATTTGTATTGGTTATAAACTATTCTTGATAGGGTTGTTTAATTTATTTTAAGTATAAATGTGATCCTAAATCAATTTTTTTGAAAATTTAAAATAAGTATTTTTAAAAAAAATTATTTTTTTATCAATAAAAATTCAATGTAATATTAAAAATTTATAATACTTATACATCTTTTTCAGCTAGAATTTGTGTGTTATAAAATTTTACAGAATTTGACTTCAAAACTTTTTGTCTGTGCTATAAAATTAGCATTCTTATCCCCTGCTTTACATTGTTTCCACATATTGGCATAACTATTTGGTGTATTTTCAGCAATTTTCTAACGCTAGGTACACCTTAATAATGACATACTGTAGTACATTTTACCCTATTCCAGTATATTTTGGAACTACCGCACACTTTGGATCCATATTTTTTTTGCCTTGAATATGGTGATGGTATGCGGTATACTCCATCAAAAATAATAACTTTTATCCGAGATCGGGAACGTATAAAGTGGATTTTTTTTTTCAACATAATTTATTTTTATACCTAAAAATCAATCAAAATTTAAATTTTAAATCACTTGTTTAAGAAATATAAATTGTTATAATTTATATCAATAGTTGTTGTTGGTACATATATAATATAAATATTGTGATGGATAATCTCAAATTTAGAAAAAAAAAAGTTTTTCTAGGAATCAGAAAGAAAATACAAAATAAAATGAAAAGCTTGTACAAAATTGAAAAAGGTTATTACAAAGACAAATTTTTTTGCTTTTTGTTTTTTCTCTCCATAATTAGCCATTTAAGTGATAGGAAGATATCGAAAAAAGTATATCCATTCGCGTAATTAATTAACGCTATCTTAAGCTTTATTTTCTTTATTGTCTTGAACGGTTAAATAAACTTCTTTGCAGTAATATATGAACATTCATTCTCTTAAGTATTTCAGTTTTTCTGTAAAAAAAGTATTTCAGTTTTACTTTGATACCTTTTGATTTCGTTCCTCCTAAAACTATGTTGTTTTGTTTCATAACATAAAGGACAAAGTGTATATAAACCAAATTGCAAAGAGTAAAATGTTTTTTTAATCATTTTTAACATACATCTTTTATTAGAAAATGAAAGGAAATTATATATAATAATGAATATGTCGTAATGATAAAAGACAGAAAGAGGTAAAAAGAGAAAATTCATTGTACAGGAACAAACTATTTGGGCGTAAAAAATTCAAGAAATAAAGTATTAAATTTCATTACAAAGAAGAAGACTCAAATTTTATATAGTAGAAGACAATGCATTTATTTTCAACTCAAACTATAGGAAACATACCAAAAAAAATAACTCATTATAGGTAACAACATGTGATTTTTTTTTTTTGATAGAAAAAGAAATGGCAAGAAATGAGGGTAGATTTGGAAAATGAGCCTTGAAAGACTCTTTTTTCTGCATATTATTATGTGGTTCTTATTAAGGAGCGATGACAACTGTTCAGTAGTCACAGACACCCTTCAACGACCGTAGTTAAACCTCCTAACTCTATTTGCTTTGTTTGTCTTCAATGGAATAAGAACAGCAGAAAGAAAGAACACAACTTTGGCCAGAAGAGTTTATGGGGGCATTTTCTTTTCAGCCAAGGTAGTAGCTAGGAAACAATAAAATAAAAGGCTTTGAAAAGAACCACTTTCCATGTCCATGCTGATTCTCACTTGATTCATGTGTTCAGTTTTGGAGAAGTGAGTTGGCAAACATGACATGCCACTTTTGATGTTTGCTTCTTTTTCTGGGTTGGTTCACGGTTTTGCATTGCTGTCTGAGTCTGACCGGTTTCTTGTCAAGTTTTCCTGTGGTAGTTGAAGGTCTTAATCACCTCACCCATGCCTTTGTTTGTGTTAGTGTTATGTGAAGGTTTCATTTCATTAGAAAATGAGATCTTTACAGTTTATGGTATGAAGTACAAGTTTTGATTTTCGTTTTTCTGAGGAAACATGCTGGAAAAATTAGTAACAATATTCTGGTTTTATCGTTTTTTTTTTTTAAGAGTTGTTTCATGAATGATTGAACTTGGGACTCAAACTGAACCTTGTTCTGGGTTTAAGTTTTACTTCTGAGTTTAGATGTCATGTTAGTGCTCCACATTTGGAAGTTTTTTACCATGTGAACAAGTTTAAGCTTCTGTGCAGTTTCTGCTTCTCTTTTTTTTCTCTGTTTTTCTGTGTTCTGTGGAAAATTCAAGCTTGTGATCTCATGGATCTTGCAGAAGGGATTCGGTGTTGATGAGCAATATTGATCTGTTACTTCAGTAGGGGACCGAGTAAGAATGCCAAACCAGCTATGGTTTGCACTGCCAAGGATTTACAAGGATGGAAAGATTTCCCAAAGGGACTTAGAGTTCTTTTGCTCGAAGGAGATAGTAGTTCTGCTGCTGAGATAAGACAACAACTTGAGGCCATGGACTATAATGGTGAGACTTTTAGTTTTTGGATTCCCTCTTAATTTTTATTTTTTTACTTTTGTTATGTTTCACTTCCTCATCCACTTGACATTACGGCCTAGCTAATCCCACTTTCCTTAATTAGTGGGTAAAGTTGGTCCCCATCTTGTAGAATGGCATCTTCTGAAGTGGCACTTCTTTAGATAGTCCTTATTTGGTTCTTTGGGAAATTGTGGCCTAAGTTTTTTTCATTGAAGGTTAGAAAAAATTCAAGATTTTGCCCTCCTTTCTCGATGCTTGATGTTAGCGTTTGTGGTATTTCTTTAGATGGTTTGTTAAGGTGCAATACTTTTCATTTTTGCTTTAGACTATATGCTCCTAAGTGTTCTGAAAACTGGAAGTGGTCCAAATTCTAAAGGTATTAAGGATAAAAGAATGGCCAGCTATCTGACTTTTTGAATTACTGAATCTATTCTATTTTTGGTGCATTTGGATTTTGATGGCCTTTTAATTTGCACGCGAATACGAATTAGTTGGCTGCATAAGATGGGAATTTATTGTGGAAGACTATAGTTTCCACAAATCCAAATGTAAATGAAATAATTAATTAAATCTTGAGAACCAACCTGAGTATAATTTGACTTTCATACATTTAAATTTACAGCATTCTTTTTATCTTTTCATCTGCTACTACACCCTTCCTTGTTTTCTCTATATCTTTATTCCTTTAATTTGTTACGTAAACCTCAGAATTTCTGTACAGTTTCCACTTTCTACGACGAGAATGAAGCCTTGTCAGCACTCTCGAGTAGTCCTGAAGGCTTCCATGTTGCCATAGTGGAGGTAATGAACTTTGTTTTCAGTATAAGTGACAAATCGTGATGTTCTAGTTGTAAAATTTGAACAGAAAAAAATAATGTTGTCCAGTATGCTAGTTTAAAATGAGGTGAATTCAAGAAGTTGATTGTTCTATTGATTATCATTAGGTGCTTCCAAACTTTACTATGTAAAACATACTTTCATCAGAGGAGTAATTTATCTTGTGATTTGTGAAATGCTAATAATAAGTGAAAACTTTTTTCACCTTATGCATTTTGCTTTAATACTATGTTGGCACTTTTTGTCTCACTTTGTACTTGTAATTGATCTCTTTAACGATGTTAGTAATTTGCAGATAAAAAAAGATGTTGGTAATTTATCCATGATGATGTGATTTGTAACCTTGTGCATCTATCTGAACTGTAGGTGAGAACAAGCTGCAGCCTTGGAGGTTTCAAATTTCTTGAGAATGCAAAGGACTTGCCTACCGTTAGTAAGCACAGAGCCAAGCGTAACTTTTCTGGTTTAAATTCTTGTAATTTTATGACCCCCTTGCCCCTCTCCTAACAGAAAAAGATCAATTCGATTTTAATGTAGTATTTGTTTTGTGATCGTTGCTTGCTTTAGTTTTATATAATTTGGCAATTTCTTTCTCTCCTTTTGAAGCTTTAAACAATTGAAATGGATAAATGATCTACAAGGTAGCATGACATCGGAAATATGAGAAAAAAGGTTACTTTAAGGCTGTTTTACTTTGCTGTAAATTTTCTAACCAGTGATACTTACAATTCTTCATGTAGTGACTTCAAAGGACCAGTGTCTGAACACCATGATGAAGTGCATTGCGGTAAGCGTTTGGTTTAGTCAACCCAAGTTAATGCATATATGAGTTAATATCTGATTATATATACTCCTGATTGTTGATGCATGCTTCTTTAATCAGTGATCTATTTTCCTTTTTAAGCTTGGTGCAGTTGAGTTTCTCAGTAAACCACTCTCTGAGGACAAGCTCAAAAATATTTGGCAGCATGTTGTTCACAAGGTTCGTTGGCATTGGCAATATTCTGATGGCATTTATTATTAAAATAATATGAACAAAGTAGTTTCTAATGTGGTTGAATTTCGAGCAGGCATTTAATGCTGGGGAAAATGTCCTTTCTGAATCACTAAAACCTGTCAAAGAGTCTGTAGAATCCATGCTGCAGCTCCAAACAGACAATGGACAAGATAAAAGTAGGATTTCAATTGATTTAGAGAATGTGTCGAGGTTTAGTGATAATGACCATGAGCAGTCTGCTGTATGTGATAAATATCCGGCTCCGTCAACCCCTCAATTGAAGCAGGGGACAAGGTTACTGGATGATGGAGATTGCCATGAGCAGACTAATTGCTCAACAGAAAAAGAAAGTGGGGAACATGATGGGGAATGTAAATCTGTCGAAACTTCATGTGAGAATTTGAATGCCGAAAGTTCTCCTCAGCCAAGGGAACCTGATAAGGCTCTGATTAAGGAGGAAGAGGATTTTGTCAATGGTCCCAAGGGTGAGAGCGCTGTTTCACTGAATCCACATAATAAAAAGTTTCTCAGCAATGCCGATGGTAATACATCTCCAAATAAAACGGGTGTACTTAATGATTCATGTGAGATTAAAGCTAATCGGAAGAAGATGAAAGTAAGCTGAATTATGACTATTAGTTCTTTTCATACACACAACTATATGATGTAAACCTCTTTCTCTGCGTTGCAAAGTACCAGCATTAACACTTACACTACCTTTCCCCACCTTCTTGCCCCGTACCATTTTCTAATGCATGCTCATAAAGTTGATATCCATAGCACTGGTTTGGCCCATATAAGTACAAATTATTTTAAAATTTTGTTTCACCTGTCAATGTTTTCCAACATGTTGTATCTGCATGATTTGAATTATTAATGAAAGCATTGTACCAGACATCTCTCCATCATCATGAAGCGAGTAAACGAAATTTCATAATGGAATTGTCAAATATTAACTACTCTATGATTGTCAATCTTAGAAGGACACTTCCAATGGGGTTTCATACTAAAATAGCTTTTGATAAAACAGCATGGCTCTAATCATCACCTCCTTTCCTTGTATTCTGTTTTAAATAGACTGTGTTGTCTGGTTAGGGCAAAATTCCGAAGCTTGGATCTGTATCTTATGATCTACGTATCCATAATAATTATTGAACTTGAAAAGGGCAGTTATAGAACTTCTTATATATTTCAACTGCATCTTATCCATGAACTGTTATTTCACCTGAAAGACTTCGGTCTGGTCTTGAGGAGTCTTAGTAAATATTTCTGTACAATCGTATCTTTTTGTGTTGTTTGTTTCTTATCCTTATTTTTCCAAATAACTGTTTTTAAGGTTGTACAAATGATCTGCCGGTATGAATATCTGAATACAGTTATGCTACATGGTTTTATTGGTTTTGGTTTCAGGTAGACTGGACAGCTGAGCTGCATAAAAAATTTGTAAAGGCTGTCGAACAACTAGGTATTGATCAAGCCATTCCTTCTAGAATATTGGAGATAATGAAAGTGGAAGGTTTGACAAGGCACAATGTGGCAAGCCATCTTCAGGTCCTTATTTTGCTTGCTGGTTATAGATATATCAGTTTCTATCCCAAAACTGCCAGTAGAATGACTATTTTATTTTCAACACCTTTCTGATAGCAAAAAATAAACCATTTACGTTTGTCCTCATAGGTATGACTTAGTAACAACTTTATATTGAACAGAAATATAGAATACACAAGAGACAAAGTGCACCCAGGGAAGAAGATCGGAAATGGCATAATCAAAGGGATGCAATGCAAAGGAACTATTATATGCAAAGACCAATCATGGGATACCCTCCATATCATTCAAATCACACCCTTTCTCCAGCTCCTATATATCCTATGTGGGGACAACCTGGCAGTCAAACAGCCGGTGTACAGATTTGGGGCCATCCTGGCTATCCCATGTGGCATCCTACAGAAAGTTGGCACTGGAAGCCTTATCCGGGGGTATCTATTCGGATGGAATTCTTGATGCAGTTTGCTTTGTGGTCTGTTAGGTAGAAATTGTAGATGCAGTTTAATTTTTACTAACTTGATGTTTCAGGTGCATGTGGATGCTTGGGGATGCCCGTTGGTGCCACCTCCTCAAGCTCCTTGTTTTCCCTACAATCAAGTAAGTATCAACGAATTGAACATTTGAACTCCATTTCAATGCTATTTCTATATGTTAATATAACCACATTTTGTATAATTTATCTTTACTAGTTAACTAAATTGTTTGCCAGAGTGATGCTAATTAGATATTCTCATCAAATGACAGAATATACCTGGATTGCACAATCCTAAAGCAGTGGACTATAGATTCAGCATGCCACGAAGTTCCTTTGAGCATCATCCGGTAAGGCAGTACTTTCCTTTCAGTTCCTTCTACCATGTTATGAATTTTTTTCTCTAGTTAAAAAATAATAAGAATTGTATATCGAGCAAGGTATGTAGATGGGAAAATATCTCAAATATTTTGTATCAAGCATGTATCTTAAAATAACAGCAGTCGTATAAAGCCATTTATCTAAATACTTTTTATAGAGTGCTAGACAACCAATTGTGTCTAATTATGCATGTATTTATTCGCCTGTTCTAATTGAATTGTTCATTTCTTAATGGACTTGCCTAACGTTTGAGTTTTGCACGTAACAAAAAAGGTGGCTTTTTGTGAAAAGGTCCAAATTATGCAATGAAGTGTTCCTCATATAGTGTGTTCCATTCATGCATGCATGCAGGCAGAGGAGGTGGTAGACAAGGTAGTGAAGGAAGCAATGAGCCAGCCATGGCTACCATTGCCCTTAGGACTCAAACCTCCTTCCATGGATAGTGTGTTGGCTGAACTCTCCAAACAAGGCATACCCAGCATCCCTCTTGGCAACAAGGGTTCTTCTACTCCTAAACCCCGTTGACATGTACGACCGACCCCGCCACCGGGTCCCACATAGTAGTGGTTTAGATGATGGGGCCAGCCAGTTACATATCAACGCCCTGTTGACTCTTGTAATTATTTTGTTTCTCAAATTTCCTTCCCAGGTTGCAACTACAGTGGTAGACTTGGCTGGAAGTTGGGACTATTTTACTTTGCCTCGTGGTCCCCGCCGCTACACCGACCACTCATGATGTCTCTCCTTAAAGCTGTTGAGAGATGATGGTTGATATGATATGATATCATCAGGTCTGGTCATACACCACCATGATGCATCACAAATGGACAATAATACATTGATCCTATTCCATGGCCACTTGCCAAAAACAAAACATTAAAAAAAGGTTAAGTTTCAATGCAGTACATGGCACCATTTGTAGAAGCTGAGGACCGGCCACGCTATTTGTTGAAGATTTATACAAAATGTTGTGGCTGAAAGAAAGATAATAATGGTGGTGGGGCCGGGGGTTTTGGGTTGTAAGTGACCAACTTTGGGTCCATGTAAAAATTGCATGACAGGGATTCGATGTCGGTTCTGTTGGTGTTGTTGGGGAGGGGCCCCTAGTTGAGGTGTCTAATAATGGAAAAAAAGGGTAGTTAGGATGATGTTATGAATAAAAAATGACTTCAGGCTTTGGTGGATGCTATAACTTGTTCTTTTCCCAATTCAATTTGTTCACTCAGCTAAGCTCACCATTGAGAACAACACTTAATTTGTGCATTGTTCAGATGTTTCAACTTACAACGCTTTCGGGGTTGTCCCTTTGTTTTTCCTCAATTTTTTTTGAAAATAATTCTAAGCTACGAGGCATAAGCTATGATTTTTTTTTCCTGTGATATCGATAATCGGTGTTTTCCAACTTTATTGAATTAGAGATTAATTTTACTCATCATATGTGATTGCTGCTAACTCAAAAAGATTTTGCAAATTGAGAGAATCATATACGGATTCTTCTCCTAATTTTTTTTACTTACAGGATTGGATTATATGCTGTGTCATGCTAAATTTATGATCATTATTTTCTTTTTAAAATAAGTTTAATTTTGATGTATCATTGCTATCAATCAATTATAAATTATTTAAAATATAATTTTTAAAATAATTATTATAGAAGTTCATAATTTCAATCATATAAAACTCATGATTGCATGACAGATTGACAATCAATATTTCAATTAAATACAAAGTAATATTATATAAGATTACTTTACTATAAGATTATTTTACACCGTGATATATAATTTATTTTCTCATAAGAATCTGCTAGTGAAACATAACAATGCCAAATGCTTAACGTTGTCGGGAAAAAATTGTGTTTGGAGTAAAATTTTATTTGGATACTATTTTGCTTAATGCGTGGATCTATTTTAATTAGTCATTTATAAAATAACAATTATCTAAACTCCAGTGTTGTAATTTCATTAAAAAATAGGAAAAAATAACTTTATTGACATCATTGATCAATTAAATAAAAGAGTGTTTAGGAAAACAAATATTATTTTTAAATTAAACTATTTAAACATTTAATTTCACCATAAAATAACGAACGATATAGTTATATAATTTTTTTATTTTAACTATAATTCTTATAATTTTGAAATGAAAGAGTTGAAAATGTTTCGTACGCATATAAAGAGAATTTACAACTGATGGAAAAATATGATAAAAAAATATCTATTAATAATGAGTAGATAGGTATCCATCATTAAAAAATGGAAAATAATTTTGGACAAAAAGGTTTCTTTTGGGTCAACGGAAAGAAAGATTATTGCGGCTGAATTAACGGGCAAGTATTACTTGTTACACACAAATGCCAATGATAATTGATGGCTGATACACCAAATTTAAAGGTAGTTGTTATTGGTCCAATTCCATTGTTATTGGTCCTTATTAAGTGGTTAAAACCTTTTTGTTTTTCAGAAATACCCTTCCACGGAATCACATTTATGTTGTAGTGAAAGGAATGAGAACAAAATATAAAATGAAAATCATGATCCCATTTCAAATATGATTATGTTTTAGCTTTTGTGCATGGATTCACATTTTCATTGTGTAGTTGTTTTGATTTAAAAAACACAATAAAAATGTAATTCTATATATAAAATGATAGAATCACGATTTTATTTCAAATTTTGTATGCCAAATCATATTCCATTGTGTATTTGTTTTGACTTAGAAAAAGAGAGGGTGTGGCGGGTTTGAATTGAGGGATAAAATAGTCTTATCATGCATTTTAAAAGTTGGTAGGGGTTAATAGTAATTCTCACAGGGGTCAATGGTAACTTCCAATTTGAATGGCAAGGAAGAACCTAACTACATGTATTGTCGGATTAGATACCGGGTCCATATTTACATGATGGATAACAGTTCTGTTTGGAATTGGATTTTGCAATTAGTGGGTGTTTGCAAAAAAAAATAAAATTGAAGACACAGTTCTCCACTTCCACAGAGATAAAAAACGTGAAGCAACAGCTAGCTTCTTCTGTGAATACGTTTTTTACATCAAATGAGGGTCAAATATTGTTTACAAACATGCTTTAATAGTTGTATAGATTTTACGTGTATGCACGCATTCATTGAAACTACTCGAGTCAAAACCACATCTTAAGTCCTAATAATTAACAACCATGCAGGATTGATTTAAATGATGAACAACTTTTACGTTTAGGAGTTGATAGGCGGCTTTTATATTCTAAAAAATGATTGGAACTTGGGTTATTCCCATTATTTATATATAAATAGTATTACAAAGCTTTTGTAAAACTAAAAAAAGAAAGTAAAATAGCATAATAATGAAAGCTGACTAAAGTATTAATTGAATCATTGTTAATATTCATTACAGGCCATTCTGTTAAAAAATCATTACGGGCTATTCTGTTAAAAAAATCATTACAGGCCATAGGAAAAAATTGAAATATCATTAGGTGATAAATGACTTTAAATGCATGTGAATTAATAATTATTTAAAAAAACAAGTTAATTCAAAACCATAAAAATTCAAATATTTAAAAGCTATATACTATTAAACATCGAGTTTATAGGAAAAAAATCATTTAAAAATATGCTCTCTTTTTACTATTTTGTGAAATAAAAACATTTGTTTTATATAAATCTTTTGATTATAATAATAAATAATTTAAAACACAAATTAAATTGCTATTACAGTGTGGCAGAGTGTAGGAATACTGGAATAGGAATACAGAGAGAAGGGCATAAATGTCATTTAAGTGGAAGTCCATCACACCGCAATTTCGGGGGCTGGCTGTAAGCCTGTAACAAACACCACGACGAAGCGAATCGGGCGTTCAAAGAGATCCCATGGTTCATAATTTTTCAAGCAGTATTTATTAATTATTTTTGCTGTAAAATCAAAGGTGGGGATCGGCTATAATTTTATGGAAATTGTAGAGGATTCTTTTCGTGCCAGAGTTTTGTCACTTTTTCTGTGTCGTCTTTTTCTTATGTCTTCTGTTCTGTGTGGGTAGTGATTTCTTTTACAATTTGAACTAATAAGATATGATTCAGAGTCACGGATTATTTTCGTTTTCACACATGTTGGAAATATATTTTTATCAAAAAATATTTTTTATATTAAAATAAACATAATTAATTATTTATATATTTTTATAAAAAAATAATAAGAATATTCAGGTAGGTAAAATAATTCATTTAATCCTGATTTTAAGCTAGTTAAATCATTGATTTCTACATAATATTTGAAAATTGAAGACTTGCTACGTATTTCCATCTTAATAGATTTTATTTCAATATAACTATTTTGTATATATCTAAATATTAACTAATAGAATTATTTTATATTAAATTATTAAAGATAGAGTAAAAAATTATTTTATAATAAATATATTAACTAAGAATATTAAAATTTTAACAAAATTAATAACTAAAATTGGTTAATAAAAAAAGTGACAATATGTGTATTTAAATAAGATTTAATGTTATTTTTTATCCATTAAATTTTACATTTATTTTATTTTATTTTAGTACATTAAGTTTTAAATATTTAATTTTAATTATTTATGTTTTTGAAAAATTCATTTTAGTATTTTTTTTCTATTTTCCGTAAAAATATGTTAACACTCCTTCAAATTTCAAATTTTAAAATAATTACCGTAAAAAAATGTTAAAACTGTCACTATTTTTATTTTATTTAAAAAATAAATAAAACACTAATGAAGGTTCCTCCGTCACTGCATTGCATATTCAAAATCCATTATTTCTATCCACAGAAAACCGTGATCCATTATCACTAGGTTGATTTGAACCATTTTTTTTTTCCCCTCCTGAACTTCAACCTTAACAATAGGGTATCTCTTTTGCACTCAAACTTGCTATTTATTCTTTGTTTACATCATAGTACTAGTAACACTGGTGCGAATCCGCGAGAACGTTGGTGCGGTGGCGATGCTGCTTCGCGATCTGATGCAATGCCGGCGGTGCGACGACGAGCTTCGTGGCCAGGACTAGTGGAGGTTCCTCCCCCCCCCCCCCCCCCCCCCCCCCCCCCCCCCCCCCCC
>PYAF01000142.1:774770-820781 GCA_007407185.1 Glycine tomentella | reverse complement strand
ATTTTTTATATCGTATTCTATCTTTCTTTAACAAATAAGACATTAATATTTGTCGTTTTTCCAAAATTTTAAGTAAACACTTTCACAATCAAATTTTTGATTATGTAACTAACAACTGAAATGTTTATTTATTGAAAATTATATTTAAAATCTATTATGCACCAAAATACATAAATAAATTGATCACTAAAACTATAATTTTATCTATGTTAATAATAAAGTTATGTTAAAATCCTTTTAGTATATTTCACCAACTAAATTAATCTTTATACAAATTTTCTTAAAAATAATTTAATTAAATAAATGTATATTTATAAACTAATTTAGTCATATGATATTATTCATACAATATTTTTTATAATTTTATGTTAGTTATTAAATTATTATTAGAATTTAAATTATTTAACTATAAAACTAACCACTAATCAATGTGTATTTTAATTTTTTTAGAAAATATAACAATAAATTCTTATATATATATATAATTATATTATATGTTTATATACAGAGACAAATCCAAGGGGGAGCAAACCCCTCCCTTGGGACCCTTTGTATAAATAAGGTGAAAAATTAAAAATATTAATAAAATAAAATATATGAGAAAAAACAATTTTTTGATTTAATGATTGTTTAAAATTTTCTAGTAGTTTTTCAATATTAAATGTTTTTTAAACTTTTTATTTATTAGAAGTAAATTTTTTAAGTAATTATGTAAAAAAAAAATTGATCCCCTTTTAATACATTTGTGGATTTGTCTCTGCTAACATATTTATATGTTCTAATAAAACAAAATGTAAAAAAATAATAGACCAAAGATAGGTACGGGACAAATAATTGTATGTACATTCTGATTAAGAAAATAAAATAATATTCATACTTAATCAAGCGATTGTTTTCCATCAAAATCATGACAAGATCGATTGCATACCTAAAGGTTCATAATTCTTTGCCATGCTTATTTTCAAATCTCAGATATTGGAACATTCAATGCTAAATTCAAAATAACAAAAATTTTACAATCAAATTATTGATTATATAATTAACAATTGAAATATTTTTTTATTGAGAATAAGATTAAAAAAGATAATACACATCAAAATAAATTAATAAATTAATCACTAAAACTATAATTTTAAATATGTTAGGCCTTAAATAATCAAGTTATGTTAAAAATCTTTTATTATATTTCACCATTTAAATTAGCCTTTATATTTCAAATTTTTAAAAATAATTTATTACCAAATATATATTTATAAACAAATTTGACCCTATGATATTATTCATATAGTAAAAATACATTCAAATATTTTTACAATAATTTTTTTTATTTAAAAATAATAACCATTTATTTTTCCATTTAAAAAAATATTAAATAGGTAAGCATTTATTTTTGTTCAAATATTTTTTTTCTATAAAAAACATGTGGTTAACAAATGCATTTAATTTTATTAAAATTATTTATTATATTTTGTCATTTTTTGTTTCTCTTATTCATTCTTGCTGTCATTTTTGTTATTAAATATTAGTTATATATTTATGTTTCGCGTATAGTTGTTAACAAAGCTCTGTATCCAATCTACTATTAAGCCATAGGATTAAATCCTGTGTGTCAAATTTTGAATTTGAATTTTTTTATAACACAAAGGCACCCAGCGCGTCTCCTAAGCCCAGAGCCCCATACAGCAACAGCAGAGCGCGCGTCCCAAGCACAGCTGCAGCAGCGCGTCTCCCAAACTTAGAATAATTAAGTTACTAAGAATTAGAAACCCTATTTTGGACAATTGTCATCAAACTGAAGAGGTTGTTTTTGTAATTTTATCAATAGCCATTTTATCAATATCAAAGCATTCCAAACTCAGATACATACAGTCATACAGAAGATATAGATAGTAGACTTTGGAAAGCCAACCTTCGCAAATTTCAACCAGAAATCGTCGATTTCTTCTGTAAGTTCTCGCAGCTTATAACCAATCACTCATCTCTTCTCGTCATTTATTTGTTTGTTTATTTTTCGTTTAATTAATCGCCGAAGCTCTTGTTAATTTTCTGAGCTACACTTTACTGTGAATAGGGTTCAATTGCATTCTAAGCAACGTCACCATTTTTTTCAGAAAAAAAAGGAATTAGGGATATAAATTTGCATTTATTACGTTTTATAAATGGTTTTTTTGTGTTTTGTAAATCAAACAATTAAAGTTATGTTTGGATAAAGGTTAGAGAAATTGCTCTTGCGAATTCTAATTCATAATTCTGAATTCCAGTGCACAAAATGAAGAGGGAAAACATTGTTATTTTGGGAGTAGAAGTACTTTTGAGCTCTCTCAATTGAAATTCAAATATGCATATTAATTTTTTTTTTTTGAGACAGTAAAGTGTAAACGGAGAAGTTGAAGTTATCATGTCTCTTAAAATTCTAATTGAACTGCAGGTGTTATCTTTGATGTTATAGTTTCTATTTATTTCTTATCTGATACTATAGGGATGTGCCTGTCTGTTTCTGCAGAAAATATATACAGGGCATTGGTCTCCTTTTTGAATTGTGGTTGAGGGATTAAAGTACTGTTATCGGTAGAGATGGCATGTAGGGGATGCTGGGAATGCCTTTTGAAGCTTTGTAACTTCATATTGACCCTCACTGGTCTGGCCATTGTGGGCTATGGAATCTATCTTTTTGTTGAATTCTCTAAAATTTCAGATGATGATAACATGCCGGCAATTTCTCCTGTCAGTGATAATTCTGCTCTGATTCAACTTGGCCGGCCTGTGTTTATGGCCGTTTCTCTATCCGACGACTTTTTTGATAACTTGCCCCGTGCTTGGTATGTATGCTGCTCTCTCCTTGCTGATTTTGGGGCATATAGATTGATTTATGTTTATTCTCAACTAGCTAATGCTTTAGTTTTTGGTTATATTTGCTGCATCAGTTTGCTATCTGCTATCTAGTTTGGCTGCAGGTTGTATTCATGCTGACAAAGCTTTTTTTTTCCTCAAGGGTAGGGGGGAATTAGCTTGAATGACTCGTAACCATGTAATAATCAGTATTGTATGAAATGCATAGTTACGTTAAAATAAGTTTAGCTTGTTTTAGAAAAAATATGGTTAAAATGCATTCAGTACTTTATGCCAGAGATAACAGCGCTTTTGGAGTTGGGATCGACCTCTTAATTAGATTTTAAGGCATGACCTCTAGTTTTAAGTGTGTACTTCTATATTATTATGTTTGAATTGGTCACATTTAGTGAGATTGTCAACGTGAAACTTTTGGAATGGTTGCTCAATAGACTGTGGACTTGTGGTTATGAAAGAATTGGAGCTTCAGAAGGTAAAGTTGAAGGCTAAGCATGCTTGACCATTCATTGGCGTAATTAGTCCATCATTGATTATTCTTGCCATTGACTAAGAAAAGAAACTTTAATCAAATTTATGCACTTTTAAGAATGGTGCACAAAATGTGAATTTGAATTATCTTTTATTTTTTATGGTTTAGTATTTTTTTTAGTGACTAATCTATTTGTGTGAGAAAAAGAAATGACCAATAAAATATCACATGTAGTATTTTGTCCTTTTATTTCTTCTATTATTTTGTTCGTTCTTGAGTTATGACTGATATATTACATTTATATATAATAAACTGCCCCATTTTTCACTCATAGTACATCACTAATCAGTTAGTGCACATGCTCAACACATATCATTACTTTTGAAGTTGACAAAGGCCAATCTCACTCTAATTCATTATTCATTTTTTGGCAGGTTTATTTACTTATTTATTGGTATTGGAGTAGTTCTCTTTCTTATTTCTTGTTTTGGTTGTATTGGAGCTGCAACACGAAATGGATGCTGCCTGAGCTGTGTATCCTATTAGCATGTCTTATGCTACAGTAAAAAATATTTCATGGTCTCATAAATTTGCACTCATATACAAAGGAGTATTTGTTTATGCTCTTTTTTCCCTGTGTATATATGCAGCTGTGTGTGCATATATATATGCATTAATCTGTACTAATAAAAGGAATTGTTATTAAGTTCCTTAAGCCAATAAAGTATTCAATTTTGGTGGCATTATTGATCTTGGTAGAGCTGGGATGTGCAGCCTTTATATTCTTTGACAAAAACTGGAAAGAAGTAAGTAAAATTGTCTGTGGTAATATGTGATCTGAAATTAATGAAAGATGTATATGTCATCTTATAATTATATTTCATAATTTTAATTCAGGAAATTCCAACTGACAAAACTGGAGAGTTTGATGCGATATATGGATTTCTGAATGAGAATTGGAATATCGTGAAATGGGTTGCTCTTGGAATTGTTATCTTTGAGGTAAGCAAGAAGTTGTATGATTGGCAATTGAAAGAAAACTATATTGTTTTGCAGTCATATATGTCTTTGTGCTTGTGCCCACAGATAAATAGTCTCTAGGATTATAATTCACTAATCAAACTATTCATTTTATAAAGGATTTAACTAGATTGGGCCAATAACAGATTGAGAATGCTTGAACTCTTGATGAGGAGAATACACTGTTTATTTTATTGATAATTTGATATTTGATAGGAACATCTAGATACCAGGAAAACAAGGATAGTGAATTGATTATTACCACCATCCGGTTAATAATTTCATGGGAGTCACTCGTCAATCATCATCAAAATTCAACAATAGGATTCCCCTGTCCCCTATCTCCCCCTTTCTTGGATACTTGGATTAGCCAACTTTTTGTAATGCTTCTTTATTGACGAGAAATGGAGTGATAGGGGTATATCTAGGGACTTAGTTTCTTAACCCAAAAAAATGAAGATGCAGTTTTGATACCAACATATTTAGGAGAGAAAGACAAACCTGGAAGAGACAAAGTGAGACAATATCACGGATTGAGAAGGTTGAAATATGCTTGTTAAGTAACAATCAACTTTGAAATTCAGGAATTTTGCAAACAATGTGCCTGTGAGAAGCCTCACTTTGTTTGTTGTGATATAATACAATATGACTTCTAGTTCTCAAATGTACTTTAGTAGCTTATTGAAAATGTCTTATCCTATCCCCAATTACCTACCACCAGAAGAAGAGGGGAAGGGCCTATTATAATGAAAGCCTTATACATGTGTGATGTAATTTGCCTATCATTATGTTTGTAGAACATAAAATTTGGTAGAATTCTTATCATATATCTAAGGAATGTGTATGAAATTGCAGGCCCTTCTTTTCCTGTTAGCCCTTATTGTTAGGGCTGCAAATAGGCCTGCAGATTATGATAGTGATGAGGAGTTCATTAATCCAAGGCAGCAAGTACAACAGCCATTGCTCAACAGACCACCAGCAGGCCCAGCAACAGGGATACCGGTTGCTGGAACAATTGACCAGCGTCCAAGCAGAAATGATGCATGGAGTACACGGATGAGGGAGAAGGTGGAATCCTTTTCTCTTAAGTTGACTTTATCTAATATTGTTATGCCGTTTTTTCATGTGAGGCTTTTGTCTTAACACACTTGAGTAATCCTAGATTGTGCTGGATAGTACCATACTTGTGTGTGTCTGGTGCAATCCTGGCTTTTTAGCCTTGCGGTTGCTAAACCTTTCCCCCATACAAACAGAGATAATTGGCTTTCTGGGTTGAGGTCATAAGAGCCAATAGATATGATCTTTACCCAGGATGTTTATACATACATACATACATAGATATAAAGGAGCTATTTAGGTGATAGTACTTTAATACTATAAGAATTGAAAACAATGAATGAATATTAATCATTGGATCTAATTTGAATGATCAAGATTAAAAGATAAATGTACATGACTTTTTAAGTGGTCATTTGATTATGAAATAACTTTAATTTTGATCATCTATATATACAAGTTTCTTTCGGTCTATGAATTTGTTAAGCATTTTAATTTTAAACGAGTTTCCTGATTATAATATTATTCCATTTTCAGAAGAATATTGAAGCATTAAAATAGCATTGTTATAGAATTTCATGTAATTCTATGAAGTTTTCAATCTTCATCATTCTGTTAAATTCATGTCTTAAAAGATTGGCTAAACCTGTATATCTAATGTTTTTCCGATGTCACTGAAAGTGCAAAGCTGGAAACCTCTTTTCCATAGGACATGTTTTAATAAACTCTATCTGTTAGCAACCAGTGTTTTCAAATTATTGTTCATTTAGTCTTCCTGTTTTTAACTATCTCTTATCGTTTGTACTAGGATTCATTGAAAAATACACATGCGTATACACACATAATTGTTAGTTTTGTTAGTTGATTATGGTGTGGTATGTGGTTTTTACTGTCTAACACTATTACTGTTGTTATTCAGTATGGGCTTGATACTTCAGAATTTACATACAACCCATCTGAGTCGAACAGGTTCCAACAAGTAAACTCACAGCCTACTGAAGAAAAGAGCCGCTGCGCTATAATGTGATCTCGTTCGCTGAGTTTGTGTACACAACTCGCGCTGTACTGTTTCACTCTATGACATGGCCAATACCATCTTCATGTTAGTGTGTAGTATTGTGCTGAGACGTCAAAATTTACTGTGGTGTTGCTTATGTTCATAGTTAGGGGGAGTGAGTAGTGAAGTCGTTGATGCCCCCATATTGTTGCTTCAAATTCAATGTCTTCTTTCTCCCATGTTTTTATGTTGCCCGTGGCCATTACTCGCTTATTGGGAAAACTATGATTTAGTCCTTAAAGGTTCTTATTGACATTAACTTGATTTACATCATTATTACCATCAGTTTAATTTTCTAAAAAAAATTGATGTTAGTTTAGTCTTTTAATATTAAAAAAATAACATCAATTTAGTCCCTTAATTATAATTTTAGAAGTTAGTATTTTCCATTTGAGAGGCTAGGAACATATTTTATAATTGAAGGGTTAAATTATAGGACTAAAAAGTTAATCCAATCTTTTCAGAAGTAGCATGGATGTAAATATTTATTTTTGGTTAGTGATTTTATGAGGGGATATTTGCAAATATGCCACCTGAATAGCTGTTTTATGTGTGGTGATAAAAAGATATCTTGTTTAGGATGATGTTTTTCAAAAAATTATACATTAAGGTGCTTTAAAAAAAATGTAGTACAGTTTTTTTATTGATAAAAATCAAAGATAAATATGAGAAGTTTATAATAAATGTATTTACTGAATCAATTGAGTTAAATTTTGTTTTAGTACATAGTTACTCATGAAATAATTTATGATCGTTTGACCAACAAGGTTTAGAACAGTTGGTAAATGGTTGAGTTTCTTAAGTATGCTGATAACTGTTTGATTTTCTGATAATGTGTATGAAGATTTTATTGGGAGAGAAAATTTATTTTGATGATCATTATGTCTCAATAATTAGTTTCATAATTTTTGACTTACACTTCACTCGCTTAGGTTTTCTGATATGACATGATACTTTTCATCTCACTGAGAAGATTATCTTTAGATGCTGTAGATAAACCTATAAATGGTTACAGTTTTTTTTATACAGAAATAAAAAAGAATTAAAAAAATGGTTACGTTCGCTTGTTTGTTGTTGATTTTATGCCTTTTTTTTTTTGCTGTGAAGGATTTTTTGCTTTATAACAGCACAATTTGGAGTAAACTGGCCTTGAATTTACATTGCAATGCAATATGATCTGTAATTGAATTACAATCTGGACAATTTTTAATTTATTGGATTGATCTATTAAATTATTGAAGGAACAATTAGTTCTCCAAGAGTGGTAATGGTAAAGACTTGGGCTAGCTGTGTTGTCTCAATAGTATTTCCCGTTTCTTTCTTCAAGGTGTGAATTGTGAGTATGAAAAAAATAGTGGGAAAGTATACTTTTCTTTCGTTATATATATGAGATTGAAAAATAAACACGAAGAAGTACCAAAATAAAATAGTAATAGTAATATGAGGTCGAAAATGAATGTCCAGTTAGAAGCAAATTCGTTTGAGTTTAGAAGTTCTGCCCTATGCCGCCAAATAAGTGTTTTGGATTATGAATTAATTAAATATGTCTGAGAAGGCTCTGGAACGTTATTATTCTAAACATCGCATCTCTTTCCGCGTTCGTCTAGAAGAATCTTATGCACAAAACGGACAATTGCTCTTCATATAGAAATTATCAAGTATGCTGAATGTTTACGTGATCACTTTTTTAATTAATTTTTGTACGAAACATGCATCATATGTCCATGGAATGCATAATACAATATTTATTATACTCCTAATGGACTCACTCACGTAACTCAAGCTACGAATCACATGGTAGCAATATACTATTTATTTTCTAGCTAGTCTACTAGTTTCCTCTTAGGTTTCTTTAATCCATTTTATGCGATTCTTCCTTGTAAGAGGAGAACAGATGCTCAATTTTTATTGCGCGTGTAACGGTGAAGATGTTGACCCCTTATGTTTTCTTTCATGTGGTTTTGATTAGTGACAAGTTGGCTGAATAATACTTCCAAATTTATTTTTCATAGTCTTATATATATCTTTTGTTGCATTTTTTAATAATTTAAATTTTATTTCAGAGGATATTTTTATCCTCTGAAACATATCCCAATGTTCTTTTTGTATGGATTGCTAGCAAGCATCCAAAAACATAAACAAGTGGAAGACAACATTTTAAAAAAGGAAAAAATAGAGAAGAGTTGAGGATGAGTCAAGTTTAATATTGTTAATGATGGTTGATTATGTTGTCAAGATTGAGTTGTGTTTATGCAAAGATCTTGATTTGATTCATGTATTGTCAAGCAGCATTCACTAATTGTAGCCAGTCCTGTTTTAATGATACAGTAACCTATACATTTCCCCCAAAACAATTCGATTGCAGGCACACAAATATATAGGGTTATCAATACTTATCATCGCTTCTCCATTGTTGATACTTTGATTATCTATTTTTCTCATTAAGGGGCTCAATTGTAAAGCAATCAGAGGAGAATATCCTCTTATATAGTTCAACTGTGTGCCTTTTTGCAAATTGACGAGATGGTGTTGTCCTCATAAAGTACATGATTTATTGTAATTTTTTATGTTGGCTTAAGTGGTCAAGTGAAGTTAGTAAATTGAAGTTGATTTAGGCTTAATTTGAATATTTTTTTTAAAATATAAGTAAAATGATTTAAACTCCTCTCATGTAAAAATCAATTTATGTATCTTAATTTTTATAAATTTGCTCTCATTTAACTTCTATAAAAGTTAGAAATATATAAGTTAAAAATAAAATTGAATTTTCCTTTATTTGTTCCTACTATAAATGTTTATTGAGAAGTTTATTCAAATAAGACTTTGATTAGTTTTGTTAATTAGCTAGATTTATGCTTTTATTTTTGCTAGTGTCATACTTTAGTTTAGTTCTTTATATAAAAAATAAACAAGAACATTTTTTTTGTCTTAATTATAAGAAACATAGTTCCCTTTTCAAAAAACATTAATTGTTAATTTCTTTTTATATCTTTATTTTATCCTAAAGTAATAATATATGCAATGATTTTGTTGTGCTATTAACACTACAAGTCACACTTTGATAAAAAATATTACTTAAATTATAAGTAATGCCATTAATTTTTTTAAATATTAATATCATTAAATATAACTATTATTTAAATCATTCATTCTATGTGTATCTTTAAATTTAAATTTATGATATTATTAATTAAAATTAACTAACTTAACTACTTATATTGATATTAATAAATTAATTAGATATTTTTTTTTATGGGACTATAAGTAATATTATTTTGACAAGTGATATATATAAATATTATAGTGACCTGGCTTGCAAGGCATGTTTAAAGTTTGTGCATGTTTGGGTCCACTTGATGTATGTGACTTTAAATTTGATGCTCATCCGACTAAATACACGTTAAGGGTTTGTTAGATAAACTTTTCTATAAATATCATTAAAAGAAAAAATAAGAATAAAAAATGAAATGTTTTCATAAATTTAAATTAGCCTTTGCATACTAATATAGTATGTCATGATTGACATATAATTTGATTTTTTAAGCATGTGGTCAATTGGTCAAGGATTTGATTTTTGATTTGTGTGTATGAAAAATTCATATATTATTGAAAGAGATTAATTTCTTAAATATATCTTAGTACCTTAATAAATTAGCCTTTAACTCTTGAATGAAGGAAATCCTAAGTTCACAAAATAAAGAATAGTTTACGCAAGTTAATTTGTAGATCTCTCCCGTATTAACTTCTCTAAAATATAGTTTTTAACTTATGAAAAAAATCATTTTTTATTTTTTCTCCTAAAAGTATTTATGAAATAATTTATCTGAACAATCACAAAGGCTCGTAATGGGAAATCCTAATTTTTGGTGTTTATTTTGTGTGAAGAAAATTTTAATTGGATTTCCCATCTCTCTGCACTGATCAAGCCATCGTCGCTCTCAGTAGCTTCCGCTTTCAAATAGAGTATTTTAGGTCATTGATTAACCTTGGTCGGTTATCAATATACACACTTATAGTCGAATTTAATTTCTTCTATTTTGGCTGCAGGCTGGTTCGATTGCTAATGGAGGCCAGCACTATATAGGAATGACTTGAAGCAAATTACAATCACTAAAACGGACTAATTAAGATTTTAAAAAGGAAAAAGGAAGGTGCACCAGCCACAATGTCATTGCTTATTGCACAATAACATCACTTTTGCAATTCACGACTTCCATTTTTCCTTATCTACCCGTGATTCATATATAAGCCACTAATTAATGTGTGGTTTTAAGAGGAAAGTTATTTACTTAATTGATTGCGTTCATCTTATAACAAATTTGAAAGTGCTAGTAGCTCTAATCGTAATTGAAAAAACCGAGTACAAATTTAAAATGAATAAACTGTAAATCATCAAAATAAAAGTATTACAAAATAATTAATTTGGATTTTTTAGATATAAAACAAAAATTTGTTCCAATTTTTGAAAAAAAAGTATATATTTTTAAAACAAATTTTATTAAAAAATTCGTATTAAAAGCATATATTTAGAAACTTCTATATTATATATGAAGTCAAACTCAATTTCTTCTCTTGAATCCGGATACTTATAGTAGGATTGAAAATAAATTTAAGTTTTAGATTTGTCTTTAGATATATTTTAACGAACTTTGCTCAAACTTGTAGTATAATTTATGAGTTCTGATGAATTAATATAGATATATATGTAATGTATTTTGATAAAATTAGGATTTTTTATTTTGATAACTTTATATATTAAACAATTTGATACGAGAAATTGACATGATCCAAACAAATTAAAATTTAATTAAATTATATTTTAAAATTTATTTAATTAGGCTCTTTCTCCTTTTTCAATAAGAAACCAATTCATTTCTTTTTTGCGCATGCCATTAATATTGTCCGTGGGTCCCATACTCATCAAGTTGAGAAGCACGTAATTGACGATGGCTCTGTTTCATGCTTTCATTGATTATCTGGCATTTGCTTTGATCTTCAAACTTTATGCGTCGTTTCCCTACTTTCTCTTTGATCGGTAGATATACAGAAAATGAAAAAAAAAATGGTGGGGATTGGGTATATACATTTTTTTTTGTGTGTGTGTAAAAGGTAGAAAGAATAAATAAACAATAAAAAAAATAAAGAGGGGGAGTGAAAAATGTTATAAAAAACTAAAATTTTTAAAAAATATAAGAATATTATGTAAATGTTCGAATATCATTATCGGTAGATATTATTTGTGTGGTTAAACCGAATTATGTCATTGATTTTGACAAAAATATACATATTTGAACGTATTGATTATTTTTTAAAAAGGAAATTAGATATTCCGTTATACTAATAATAATAAAAAAACCTTCGTATTCGAAAGGTTGCAAACGAATTTATTCTTAACAGAAGTTGCTATTTAACAAAATTAACGGATAAATTAGTTTAAAACTAAAAAAAATCAATTAAAATAAGTTAACTTATTAAACTAGAATATTTAACAAAAATAGATGTTAAATTAATTAATAAATATGATAAAATGCTACAAAATGATATAAAAGAAAAAATATGATAAAATAATAAAGATAAAACTGAAAAGGCTAAAAATTATAAATTCAATAAAATAATGTTTCAAAAATATTAAAAATTACTAAAATAAACTCCTTTATTAAACAAATATAATTTAATTAAGTAAATAAATAAACTTAAAAACCGTACCTTTTCCAATTAACACATACAAGATCTGTATTTTGTAGAATCCTCTCTAGGTTAGATTTTCTCAGCCATTATATTGCTTTGTAGACAGGAGGCATCGACAGGGTTGTCAATGTCATAAACCTCGTAGCTGAAGATGCTGTGACATCTGCTTATTCGATTAGTAGCAATGGCATATACCACGCATGCATGCATGCATGCATGTGCTACTTGCTGCCTTTATTGTTGAATTTAGTGAAATGTTTAACTATGATATGATTTGATTTGATTGAATTGATTTCATAATCCTATTTTTCTTGGGTCAGTTGTGACTTGCTTGCAAGTCCACTTTATTTCATCAGAACAAAAGAGTTTTTTGAAAAAAGATATATTTTTCAGAAGATACCGTCTTGGGATACACCGTTTGATGTAACGAGACCACTTTATTTCACTTGACGACGCTGATCAATAATTTCAGCGGATGAAGAATATATAATGTTTCTTTATAAAAAAAATTAGTGGTAACAGTTTAAATTAATGTGCATTTTCAAAATAAAATAAAAATTAATTTATATTTTAAATATCTAATTATGTTAAATAATTAGAGAAAATCTTTTGATTACCCAAACAGTGAAATACTAATTTGAAATGATTTTGATTACATGACAATTATCTCGTTTTTTGCTCTGGCCACCCACGGCGAAAAGGTGAAAGTGAAACAGCTATCTGATTTCGTGTGGCCAAAGTCCTAATCCTACAGATTTATATAAAATCCCATGTTTAAATCCTTTAAATCCCTATTAAGGGTGTCAATCAGGGGCGGTTCTGGGCCCATGCAAGGTGCCCAACCGCACAGGGCCCAAAAAAATAAGGGGCCTCAAATATTAAGTACTGCAACATATGTTCAATATTAAAAACTAGAGGAGATGGTAATTTCTATTTTTAATAACCAAGAGGTCCAAGGTTCAATTCCTACCAACAACAATTTTTACTACTTTTACATTTTATTTATTTTTAAATTGCCAATTGAGGACCCCCTTTTCTAAAAAAGGAAAATATTAAACAGGGCCCCCAGAAAGTTTGCCAAAATTTGCCCCGCCCTGGTGTCAATCCATATTATTTCGTCATGATGTTTATTGACTTTTGAACCAATTCGGTCAACTGCGGGATGACTTGCTTTGAGCTAAGCCGAATGAAGCCAGACCAAATCTAGTTTTATAAATTACAATTAAAGATTTAATACATTTAAGAGTCTATTTCACAGATGAAATTGGAATTGGAATTAATTTAAAATTAGAATTTTAATTTCATTTCTTTTAAAGTTGATTTTGGTTTCAAATATTTTTCATTTTGAACTTTGTAAAGAATTATAATATATATATATATATATGTGTGTATATATATATAGTATTATAATGACAAGCTAAATTTTAATTTCATTTAGACACTAATAAAGAGATATACTTGCATGTCAAACTGTGTGTCATTTGAGTAGAAAGAAATTAATTTACAAGTGATTTTTTTTTTGTCATCATAATATTAATTCAAAATTTTTACTAGTTTTAGTTAAGATTAACATTTGCTAGAGACTAATGATAACAATAACAATAGTAAAATTTGAGTGAGTTATAATACCAGTGATAACAACAATAAATATAATAACAGAATAAATTAAGATGACCATAGTGGTCAATAATAGTAGTGATAATCATAGTAATAATAACTACAATGAATTTTAGTGATTGACGGAAATAGTGGGGGACGTGAGACTGAGAGGGAAATGACAATAGTGGTTAGCAGTGATTATTAAAATAGTGACACCAATAACTAACGATATGTAGTAGAATTGATAGGGAAAAATTAAGATGGGTGGTTGTGGTGGAGTGATCAGATCGAGTAGTAAAAATAGTGGTAGAATGGGTTTTTTGTTTTGTTTTTGTCAGCAATATTAATAGTGAGTGACTTTGACATTAATAAGTGATGAAAGTAATAAGAATAGTGATAGTGAGACAATGAAAATGTCAATAATCATTGTAAAAAAAAAAGAATGTAGCAGATGAAATATTACAAAATTAAATATAGTTGCATTTGAGGTTAATTAAGAATTATAATTTAGAAAATATGGATAAAAGTTGGAAATGTTAGTTTTAGTTATAGTGAAATTCTATAAAATTAATCAGATCTTAGAGTTATGATTCTAATATTTTAAAAAACATACAATCGTATAATCTCAATTTTAAAACCCAATTCTGTTTTAAACCTTAATTTCATGTCTAATTCTACGCATCAAACAAACACTAATGATACATACAAAAATATAATATAAAGATTAAACGTGTTAAAATAAATTTAACTCCATAAATCAACCTAAATAACCTCAGATTAATTATAACTCAACAACAACCAGACAGAGGCACAGCTTGCCGACAAGTCCATCTAGTCCAAGAACGTTCTTGCTCATAGCATCGTGTTTTTTGTGTCGACAGACATTGCAAATTTGCAAGTAATGCACCGTGCCGTGATATAAACTACATTTCAAAATATTCTTTCTCTGACTATCTTGCTTTGGAGGCACAACTCATTTTGGCATGTATATATTTTTTTTTTCCTAATGAAAATAGTTCCTCAGATCAGAATCGTGTTCCATTTTGAGAGACGTAACTTAAACAATTGCCAATTTGGCATCCAAATAGAAGACCACGTAAAGCTTGACGGTGGTTAATCTTTATCATATCCTGGTAAACTAGTTGCTATTTATTTCCACTTGTTTTAGTCACTGACTTCAATAAAGTCATATCATTATTAAATTATTTACCGGTAACGCGATTTAATTAGAGTTGCCATATTTCAAAGAATTTGAAGGCTCAATCTCAATCTATCTACCAAGTGGTATCTAAAAAAGCGTACGCTTCAAAAAGAGTAGTCGTCTCCGGTTATACACACACTTGTGCCGGATATATCCTTTAAATAATTTTAGTTATCTGTTATAATTTTACTTTTAAACCTCTTTTTCATTATTTGTAAATAGATGACTATAAAACAATTGTAAACTATTTACTTATATTTTTTATTATATTTATCGTGACATATATTTTGATTATCAAAACACTATTTTTCTCTTTATATATATATATATTCCAAAATTACAATATCAACTTGTATTTTGATTGTTCTAAATTTGTTTTTTTTTTCTTAATCAATTCTAGATGGTGTGCCTTTCTCCCTTCAAATCTCACAGGTTAATCATTAATATAGTACTGTTGACGTTTCCATGTGGCCATGAACAAAAATGATTTTTTTTTCTTGCTCGATTCCACACTTCCACTTGTTCGTGGTTGTACTTTTCCTATTACTCAAAAAAGTTTTTAATTTTCTTTTCATTTAAGCAAATCATCATAGTCAAAGGCATGAGTTATGAAAAGTAGTACTATTTTCTCTTCTCTTGTCTATTCTCCCAACGTGTTGCTTCTTCATTTGCGTGGTTTCAACATTTGAAAACTCATAATTCTTTATCTTCACACAGTGCTAGTGCGCTGGGCCTGCATCTGTGGCCTGTCTCTTCCTCATCCTCATATTTCTTTCACTTTGTGGGTCAATGTCTTCTTTCTTCTTCTCTTGTTTCTTTTTTTATTAATTACCGAAATTGTCAGTTTCTAAATCAGTCCTAGCAGAGAGAGAGAGAGAGAGAGAGAGAGAGAGAGAGAGAATATATAACTATATAAGGTGGATCACTCAGCAAATGAATGGGTCTACAGCTGTCCCTGACATGATGAAATCTTAGTTTACTAAGTTGTCCATTTGAGCTAAGCAATAAGCATCCATTTAATGTAAGTGTCAATTTCTGTTTTGTTTAATGATAAGGTTGTTCCTTGTTACTGACACCTTCTCATGAGTTGGGGTCACTTCCACATCTTGGCTATGATTCTATGTTTTACTTTTATCCATCCTTGTTTTCTTAATTGAAATTCTTTCATCACTTTTGGTGTCTGCTATATGCTAATGTGTACTGTATTCATTAGCTTATGCATTTGTAGTAGCATGGTAAATGATTTGTATTATTATTCCAAACTTTTTATTTAAAAAAAAGCATTCTGCTGTGATAATTTTCTGTTAGTTAATATGTAACATTAATATCCTATGTTTGTTGATGCTCTGCCCCCTCATCATTTTATATATTCATAAATTGCTACGTAAGTGTTGTGCTGAAAATGACATATGGTTTTATTGGTCTGGTAAAGAAATTTCAACTACGGGTGTTGTGTTTTATACTTTTTATTATTATCAGAAAATTGCGACGTGGTGTGAGGACCAGCAGTATAATTTTCCTTCATCAGCAAAGCAAGTTGCGGTTGTGGATGTGTTGCTGAGATGTTCACACATTTTCTGTCCTTTTCTGTTTGGTTCTAATAGGGAACTTCCTCCTCATCGACATTCAATTAATCCCCATTTTATGTATTGTTACTATAGCCTCATATTTTAAACATTAACTGCCAAATAGGACCAAATAAATGTCAGTGACTGATTCCATATTTAAGAACTTGTGCTTCCATAGTCCAGCAAAATACGCGTGTGTTTTTGGATTCTGTTCTTGTGGTCTTTGACCTCAAACAATGAAGGCAAGGAGAGGAAAACGCTCGGAGGTAAGGATTTTAACATTAACATGCTTGAAACTTACTTTTGACTGGTTAGTTGTACTTGCACACTTCCTCATTTCGTTTTATTTATGCAGGCTTTCTGGCCTTCCATTGTGATGAAAAAATGGTTAAACATCAAGCCTAAGGTGAATGATTTTAGTGAAGATGAAGTTGACACTGAAACTGAAAGTGAAGATGATGGTATTATGCTATCAGTTTTATTTTACCATATTCTTTTTCCTGTTTTAGCTGGATTGTTTTCAATTATTTTTTTTACCTTATTGGTTCTTTCAATTTTCATCCAGCTTGCTCAATTAGAGGCTCAAGAATGTGTGTGCATGAAGATAATCCACATTCACTTAGAACAGAAGGGGTTCAATCCATATTCTCAAGTCTAACATCAGGCAATTCTCCATTCCTTTTCAGCAATCTAGTTCTTTTTCCAAGAGAAAAAGAAAAAAGAAAAAGATTCAATTAGTCGTGGTTTTAAAATTGTTTGACCTTTTCTTTGCTCTTATAAACCTTCTGCCATGGCTTACTGGTTAGAAATTTATAATAGTTGATTGTTATGAAATGAAGAATCTGAAAATTAATAACATCTGGTAATAGCTTAACTTTGTTTTTAACTGGAGTCAAACTTGGCCACGCTAGTGCTACACAACTTTTTTTATTTTATTTTTTATTTTATGTTTTTTCATGTTTTGGATGCAACTATGAGCTGAAAAAAGTTCCTTTGGCAGAAAGCCAGAAACGAAAGGTTGTCTGAACTCTGAAGCATATTTCCATGTGTTATATTATGAAGACAAACAGACATTAAGTCAACCATCGTAGTTAATTTTATGAATTCAAATGATTGCTTTTATCACCTGACACCATCATCCGTAATTTGATATTTGTAATTCAGATGTATCATCTCCTTGTAAAGGCCGCAAGACAAGACACAGAAGAGGAAAATCAGAAACTTTGCGTGCTCAGTACATAAACACGAAGGAAGTGAGGTCTGGTGGTAACCTGGTTATGAAGCATCGCATTTGAGTTATTAAATTTAATGATATCAATGAAATGCACCTTAAAGTTGGTTATTCTTCAGGGTAACAATTGGCACTTGGAATGTTGCTGGAAGACATCCATGTGAGGATCTTGAGATTGATGACTGGCTATGTACCGAAGACCCAGCTGATATTTACATTATTGGGTGAGTAGTTTTTGGTGTTGCCCATGCTTCATCATTTCTATTGAATCTTAATGTTTTCTTTTACCAAATTCACAGTAAATATCTTTCAATGGTATATTGTACCTTTGCCTGTTTTGTACTTTGATGACATTTGTGTGCCCTATTTTTATTTCTGACTTCTGACTATCATGGTCTTGACTAATCTTCATATGATATGTAATGGTGTTATTAAAACTTGAATGTGTCACAGAGAGATTGTCTGGTACCACAGATATGTGGTGGTTTAGGACTATCTAATAATTTATCCTTACATTCGTTTTATGTATCGTATATGCATGTAATAGTACCTTTAGTGCCCACCTCTAATGATTGTAGTTGTCATTGCTGGTGTTGTATATATCATCTATTGCATGGTCTTCTGATAACTAAAATCTTTGTGGTCATTCACAGTTTCCAGGAGGTAGTTCCATTGAATGCTGGAAATGTGCTAGGAGCAGAAGATAATACACCTATCCCAAAATGGGAGGCAATCATTCGAAGATCTCTAAACAAATCTTCTGAGCCTGACAGTAAACACAAAAGCTACAGTGCCCCTCCTTCTCCAGTGTTAAGAACATCTTCTGCTGCTGATCTTCTAGCAGACACAATAGATGCTGATAATCCAATTCCAATAGATATGGTGATTGAGGAGTATGTAGCAACAATTGATAATAATGAGGTGGAGCAGCAGGAAGTGAAAAACATAATTGACATAGAGAATAACTTACAGTTGAGGAGAGTATATGGCATTGATATTGACTGGCCTGAACGTTCCTTAGATGCAATCCCCCAAATTGTTGATTCCAATTCAAAGTTGCGGAGAGTACTAAGCAGCTCAGCCAGAATTGGTTTTAACAGGACTGAGAGTAGTTTGGTATATGGTGTTGGATTGAAACGTTCACACTGCAGTTCTGGAAATTTGGGCTTGTTGTGGCAACAACAACAAGTGATACCCGAAGTCGTTGATTCCTTAGAAGATGTCTCTGATGTGTTATCAGCTGAGGGTGGTGATACTTTTATTGTACCGAATGACGAACATGAAGATGAATTTCGTACCACAGAATCTTGTCCAAGTACAAGGTATGTCCGGATTGTTAGCAAGCAAATGGTAGGGATATATGTATCTGTTTGGGTTCAGAGGAGGTTGAGAAGGCACATTAATAATTTGAAAGTTTCCCCGGTTGGAGTTGGACTTATGGGCTACATGGGAAACAAGGTAAGACATGTTTCACTCTGAATGTGACATCTTAAAGCATTCCTGGCCATGAGGAATTTCACGTCAAGTTTTACTCAACTAGGCTTCATAATTACTAGAGAATTAAGTACTAGTTAGTATAGTATTTGACACATCTATTAGAAAAGTCTATTGTGTATTTTGACATGAATGGATGTGATGACACATTCTTACTAATGCAGGGGTCAGTTTCGATTAGTATGTCTCTCTTTCAGTCACGTATGTGCTTTGTTTGTTCCCATTTGACTTCTGGTCAGAAGGAAGGGGCTGAACATAGGCGAAACTCTGATGTTCATGAAATTCTAAGACGCACTTGCTTCTCATCATCTGTATTTGATGCAGATCAACCACAAACAATACCATCTCATGAGTAAGCTTTATTATACGACGAAAGATTTTCTTTTCAATTTATGGAAATTTTTCCTTGAAGATTATGTGTTCATTGAGTGTTGTTTCCTGCTAACAGCCAGATTTTCTGGTTCGGGGATTTGAATTATCGTATCAATATGTTGGATGCTGAGGTTAGAAAATTGGTGGCTCTAAGGAAGTGGGATGAGTTGAAGAATTATGATCAGGTGAGACTTGTGCCTGCAAAATATGCTTAGTTTTCAGTTTTTACATATAGCTGTTCTCTTTTTCTACAGTTTTTACAACTCCCTGCACAAACCACCTCTTATTATTTTTCACTTTATAAAATATGTCAGTTGTTGGTTGTTGATGATATTGTATTTTTACTAACTAAGCAGTGAAGGGTAAATGACCATTTTTTTAATCAATTAATTAATCAGTAATCACTGTTAGCTGCTTTCATCTTTCTGCTATTTACAATGTTATTATGAGCAAGATAGGCAAGTGTACATTTTTATATTATGTTCTTTATAATTAACAGAATTTATCCTATATAACTTCTAATTGGTTAACCTAATTTGCCTGTAGCTAAGCAAAGAATTGCGTATGGGGCATGTATTTGAGGGATGGAAAGAGGGGTTGATAAACTTCCCACCCACTTACAAGTATGAATTTAACTCTGATAGATATGTCGGTGAGAGCCCAAAAGAAGGGGAAAAAAGAAGATCTCCAGCCTGGTAAGTGCAAGATAGGGTTACAAACCTATGAATATTAAAATTGGTGCATCATATATTATAATAACTATCTTTCCCTAATCTAAACTTTTCACCTGCCAAAAAAAAATATTGAATAGGCAATATAATATGCAGTAGTTTAATCTGCGTAAGATTATGCAGGTGTGATCGTATATTGTGGCTAGGAAAAGGAATAAAACAACTAGAATATGGACGTGCAGAAATTAAGCTCTCAGATCATAGACCAGTTAGTTCAGCCTTCTTGGTTGAAGTTGAAGTATTCGATCATCGCAAACTAAAAAGAGCTCTAAATTTCACAAGGGCAGCAGTACACCCAGAGATCTTCCTTGATGACGATGGCGAAATATAATCACTTTAGACATTCATCGTAGTACTATCATATTGAATACTGGTAAATTGAGTTTTCCATCTATTTACAACAATCCAATTCATGACACGCTGTATAGGATATGCTTTTGGATAGAAAATATAGAAAAAAGACTAACCATCAAAGCTGCATTTATGTAATTCAATTCATTTCAACAATAGGTTGACATATTTTTCACAAGTAACGACCGCTTAATTTATTTGACTCAGTTTTTTGAGAATTCTGTGTATAAAACTGAGGCTATAAGCCATAAGTAAAAATGACCATTCTCTTTTATATAGATAGAAAAATAAGAAATTAAATAACTTTACTTTCTAGCATTAGCTTAAACTACAGACTTAACGCTTGCTAAATGGTATTGAAGTTTGTTTTAGTATCATGATTTAGCTTGCATGCATGTGTTAACATGGATTTAATCTCTGCAGAAAGTATAAAGCTTGGCTGTCTTTGAAGTCATGTGTGAATGAGAGACAATTGAACTTGTATACTCTTTTCTAAACTGAGCTTCAAGATGTCAAACTCAAGGAGCACTCTTCTCAAGTTAGCTCAGAGGGAAGCATCCATTGTGATTAACTGAGATATCAAAGCATTTTGCCAATCTATGTTGCATAGGAAGAAGCCATTGAGATAGTTATAACATTAAACTGTATATAGTCATACAAAAGGATGGTTTGTTCTTTTTTTTCTTTCTTTCGATCCCTAGGAAACAATCATTATTCGATTTTGGCCTCATCAAACATGTGTGTCCCATATATTTTGTATTTTTGGACAGTAAACAATTGGGGTGGGTGGTTTTTCTGTAACAATGCACGGGTTCCATGTAAACTAATATTGATTTGAGCATTGATTTCATGTATTAATGACCTTGGCTGGTTTCAACCCGATTCTTGCAAATTGCATATGACCACTTTGCTTGACACATGCTATGCGCATCAGGTTCTTGTTGCCTTTCGTTGTCCCCCCCGCCCCCCAATCACAAAAATTGTCCCTTAAAAATTATACACCAGAAACTTGAGAATTCATTCACAAATGTTACTAGTTAGTATACTCCTATAATATGTTCTGTTATGAAATGAACCGATCCAAGCTTCTATGTACCTTGAATAGGGTCATTTTATTATTGTTATCTGGAAATAAGATTGAATTAACAGTACAAGGGGGAAGACATTTTACCAATACCTTTCACTTTTCTTTATCCTTCTCTTTCTATTACATCATAAACTCTATCATACCTATATTTTACTCTCTAGATGTTGCCATGTTGGATAGCATATTAGGTGTCTATCAAACATTTTCTGATACTCAGTAACACTGTAGAGCGCAGAACCAATCTGCCAAGTAACAACTTACAAGATTTCCCTTTTCTTCATTTGATTTTTTTTTCCACTAAAGTCATTACCAAAAGAAAGAAATTATCTCCAAAACAGAATTAATTAAAAAAAAAAAGTCAAGTAGGTTGCATCAACTCTTGGTGAAACGAAAGCACCTGGGAAAATTCTCCACCCCAAGGTTGGTTTGAAAATGTAGACAAAAACACTAACGAACGGTACAAGAAAACATCTTTATCAGAGCTTTCAATTTACGCACATAGAGCATAATAAAGCTGCAGCATCCCCTCTCCCATTTTTTCATCATTTCCTTCAATGGAGCGTAAGAGACTCTTAATCATCTTTATTTCTATTTTGTTCAATGCTACAACTCTGAGTGGCGTTGAACTTCTTGTTCATGACTACTACAAGGAGAAGTGTCCCTTAGCTGAAGACATCGTTAGGCATAACATGGAAGTGGCAGTTTTAAAAGATCCTCGTATGGCAGCTTCACTACTACGCTTGCACTTCCACGATTGCTTTGTCATGGTAGCCATATTTTTTCTTCTGTTTCTTCCTTTTTCATGGTCCATGTTTCTCTGTTTGTTTTAACTTAATTCATGATTCTTTTGCGGTTATTGAATTTGAACATAAGGGGTGCGATGCATCGGTGCTTTTGGACAACGTGGAAGGCATGACAAGTGAAAAGCTGGCTGGACCAAATCTGAACTCTTTACGTGGATTTGAGGTCATAGACAAGATAAAGTTTTTGCTGGAAGAGGAATGTCCTATCACTGTTTCATGTGCTGACATCCTTGCCATGGCTGCTCGTGATGCAGTTGAATTGGTAAACACTGCCTCGTCACAGTTGAATTGGAAGAGTTATTTAATACTTGTTATTTGTTGCTTAAAAACAATTTCTATTGTTTGTTTTTGAAGAGAGGAGGACCAAGATGGGAAGTCTTGCTAGGAAGGAAGGATTCTCTGGAGTCAAGTTTCAGTGGAGCTAACATATTCATTCCTGCTCCAAATTCATCTTTAGAGGTTCTCATAGATAATTTTAAGCAACAAGACCTTGACATAGAAGACTTGGTAACTCTATCAGGTATATTATTATTTTGACAAGTTCCTTATGTGTTGTTTTGTTTCTATTATTCTTCAATCAAAAGTGAAATTTCACCTCAGTAATATCCATAATCTTTTAAATGCAATTTTATTTTGTGAATTATTATCAAAATAATACTCCAATTTTAATTAGAGAATAATACAAGCAATAATAAAACTTTATCCAGATCTTGTTTTATTACTTATTCAAAAAATTAAATTAATATTTCGGGGCACTGAAAAAGATAAAAAAAGAAGTGATTATGTACTTAATACAGGTAGCCATACTATAGGAAGAGCAAGATGTCAAAGCTTCAGGCAGAGAATATATGATGCTAAAGAGGAATATCACTATGGCTATGATCACTACAAGCGATACACAAGCTTCAGGAGAATCTTGCGGTCCATCTGCCCTGTTGAGGGAAGGGACAACAAATTTGCACCCTTGGATTTTCAAACCCCAAAAAGATTTGACAATCACTATTTCATAAACATTCTTGAAGGGAAGGGCTTGTTAGGTTCGGATAATGTTCTGATCAGCCAGGATTTGGGTGGAAAGATTACAGAGCAGGTGTGGGCTTATGCCTCCAACGAAAAACTTTTTTTTGCTTCATTTGCTAAATCTATGATTAAGATGGGAAACATCAATGTTCTTACAGGAAGTGAGGGAGAAATTAGGAGGAATTGTAGGTTTGTCAATGCTTAGTTGTTATGTATTGCATATGGTTTGTAATGGACTCACTGAGACCTAATCTTATTGCTTGGAATTGAGAATATAGATTATAAACGAAATTGATCACCTAACAAATGGAGGAAGCAAATGTTTATCCTATATATTTTGGCAACTATACTAAATTGACATCAATATCAGGGTCCTCACATGGTTGCTAGAAGGAATGAAGTTCTCCATTTCATTTCACATTGTAATCATAATGCCATTCTAGACAATGCCCTTATTGGGTCCTCTTTCATCAAAAGGCATATTATGTTAATTCAGATAAAAATAACAAACAAAACAAAATAAAAAAAATCAGCACAGAATAAGGAAACAAGGAAATAAAGATAAGGGCATCAGTTCTCCAAGGTGATATAGCATCAATGAATTTCAGACGCAAATTACCCATTTCTTAAGATGAGATTCATCACATGCCCATTTCAAACAAGAAAACGAGTTGGCTTATCCCTCCTGAACAAACAAACAAACAAACAAAAACGCTACTCAACCATATTTGTTATTTGCATCACGTTAAACTGAAAAAGAAAGAAGGGGGAAAAAAAGAGCGGCTACGTATAAATGTGCACCATCAATGACAATTACATGTTCGTCACAGAACATAATCAACTCTTTGTCTAACAATCATGCTGATAGTGAATATTGAAGTGTACTGAAAAACACAGAGGACTTGCGCGTTTTTATAGATACAGATTAGGGTTTCGTAGTTGGAAGTTGGAATTTTTTTGGGGTTTGCCGTTGGATACTGAGGCCCAAATGCCCAATCTATATTTTCATCTAATAAAATAAAGGATTTCATTTTCTTTTTACAATATTAATACCTTTGATTAATATTCCGATAATTATATGTAATATTAAATGTTGCAAAATAAAATAAGGCTGTTTTAATTTAATTCTTTTGATTATAATTAATAACTTATTAACATGTATTTAAAAAATATCAATAAAAGTAATTATTAGATAACTTTTGGTAACTTTTTTGGTATAAAAATAAATTTATATTTTAATATACAATTTGTTTGGTTTATTTTTTATTTACAGTGGTTTTACTTTCTCCTAAATTTTAAGAGCCTTTTAATCAAGGAGATTCCCCCCTCCTTCTACTAAACTCTCGTTTGTGTTTGAATTAATTCTTGAAATTATATATATCACTTAAAATTATAAACTCTTGCTTAGTTGTTATAAAATGATCATTAATGGGTTTATAATAATTTTATTCTTGAAATAACAAAATAAAGAATAAAATGATTTATATATAATAATTTGTTTGAATCAAATAATATTTTTATAATTTTAAAAACTAATTAACAAATACTTGTAATTTTAAGAATTAAGTTAACGTAAGGAAAAATGTAAGTTCAGTATCTTAATTATTTTTGTATTGTTTTCTAATTAAAACTTGAATTTTACCACACATAAAGTTTAGACATCATATATTATGTGAGTTATCGAAATAAATATCCAGCTTCAATTAAAAAAACAATACTGAAAACATTTTAACGTGAGCATGTAGCGAATAAGTTTTGTACTTTTATGTATACATTTATATTATTGACTGAGGATTCGAATCAAGAGTAAAAAGTATAGAGAGAGAGTTCACATTGAATATGAATTTAAAATTTTATTTAATTGAATTTTTTTACTATGGTGAATTCTATTTATAGGCTCAATCAATATAATAACTAAGTGAGTTGACTGTTCTGTCAAAAAAAAGTGGATTGCATGCCAGTAACACTTAAAAGTCATTTTACTATTTCCTACTTTGAAGAGTTTAAGTTAACCAAAGCTATTCTAAATTACATTCTTTTACTAACTTACAATTAGTTGTGTACAATAAAAATTTGGAGTAAGTTCCGTTTGTCAGACTTTAGATTCGAGAATTATTTGTCAACCAACGGCTGTTGAGTAATCTAACGACTGCTTTAAGACTGTCATGGTTCATTTGTCACTATTAGTTCTGGGCCATCTTATGTCAGGTAACCAAACTATCCAAATTATTAGAAATGATAATGATTATTACCAACCGATCCATTAGAGTTTAGACCACGGCAATGACGGCATGGATAAAAGAATAAACTACACTTTGGAGTACGACAAAGATCCATTGTCAGACCTTAGCATTTGAGAATCATTTGTTCAAGTAACAGCTAGTTGCCAACTAGTATGCCAAAATTGATCAAAGTATTGTTCACAAAATATCCATTTAGAAAAATAAGATATTGAAAAAACAATGAGCGAGAAATCAATAAAATTTGTAAGATCTGAGAAGGAAAAGTTGGATCTAAAAGTAAAGCAGACACTCAAATTAACAATTTATTATTGAAAAATGCAACCAACAGTACTATCATCATGAATACCCCAAATAGTTTCACTTTCACCCAGTTGCATATAAGAACTATTTTACACAGTTAACTGTTCTTTCCATTGCAAAACGAAATAAGCCACATGACAACCTCTGCAGTATTATTCAAAGAAAACAAAATAAGAACTTGGCATAATTACAAACACCATTTATAGTAACACTTTGAACAAAATCAATTCAGATTCTCCATGTTGAAGGCAAAGCAATACAGAATTGCTTCCAATTTTTCATGGTGCCATTGTGATTTTGGATTCATCACCGCGAATCCAACCACACTTTTAAGTATGCAGTGAAGGTCTGGACTAAGGCATGCAATATATATCAATTATTAAATATCACCTGATCATAGACAGTTATACTATATCCATCAAAATGCAATTATAATGATCATATTACAGAGTATAGCTATAAAAACACCAAAGATTCTTCCCATCCTTTGTCATACACACAAATGATCATACTATAATTACACTTAAACCAAAAGTGTAGCTAGTAGCTACTGAAGATATCCTTCAACTAAAAAGTATAAGTAATCCACATTGTTAACATGAAACAAGGAACAGAAGCTGAGATTTTATACACATTTGCAAGGCAAGCAAGGCAGACGAAAAAAGGCAAGTGGTAACGACTAAGGACCTTGACTTTGCTAAGGGGTAGAGGTAGCAGCCTTAATAGCTTTCTCCAACTCAGATTCCACATCAGTAGTGGCTACACTTTGCGTCTTGTTTGGTTGTACTTTTTTCTCATCCTCTTGTCTTCCACTCTTGTAAGTTCTCCTACGCTGAACCTCCCCATTGCTTTCACTCAACTTCCTTCCACCTCCATTGCTCTCCTCACGGCTATTCCTCGTGCTAGAAATTCCCAATTTCATCTCATCCAACAAACGCTTCATCTCCCTATTTTCCTTTTCCAAAATCTCCAAATCTCTACCCATCCAAAAACACATTCCCTTCAACAGCTTCAAATCAATTCCAGAAATATCCCTCCTCTGTTTCTTATCATCATTATTATTCTTATTCTCTTTGCCTTCCTCAACCCTCTCTAACCCTATCTTATTAACGGTCAAACTAGGCATTTTGGAACCGAAATTCCGGGGAAAATTGACACCCCAGCGAAAGTTCAACAAGAAGCCTTTGGTGACAGGCATGACCGTCCGCGCCATAACCCTAACACCAGGAGAGAGAGCATTTTTGGCATCGTTCTTGAAGTTTTCGAAATAGGTGTTATTATTTGATTGGTCTGTGTTAGCAGAGGGTTCCAGTTTCAAATTGTGCCAACCCGTGGTGGAAGATCCATCGGTGACAATTTCGGGTGTGGGAGGGAAAGAATTAGAAAGGGATTGGGTGTTGGTAATGGTGTCTGAAAAAACGGTTTTGTGGAGAGAGAAATGACCGAATTGTGGTTTAAAGTGGAGGAAGAAGGAAGGGGTTGGGGAGAGAGAGAAGTTGGCGGAGAAGACAAGAGGGGAGTGGGCCGGGGAGCCCAAGAGGCCCAGGCCCGATTTGAGGGAGAGGGAGAAAGGGGCAGAGGCGGTGGGGGAGTAAGAGAGTCTGAGGGAAGGACCTGATGGGAAATTCGTGGAGAGTGAGAAGGAAAACTCGGATGGTGAGTGGGTGCCGGTGGTGGCTGTTACGCCTGAGAGAAAGGGCTTGTTGAGTATAGTGATGGGTACCTTTGCCGTCATGATTTGGGTGCTGTGTTGCTGCTCTTGCAGGTTTTGGTTTTCATTCTCACCCTGGAACTTCAGGGACAGCTTCATCATGAGTGGTGCTGCTCAGCTGAAACTGTGATGAAAAGTGAACTAGAACCAACGTACCAACGCCAGAGAGAGACAGAAGATGAGCCTCGTGTTTGGGCCAAACAACATGGGCTCCAATCTCTGCACACAACCCATTATGTATGGGGATTCTTTCATCAAACATTGAATCATTTTTTGAGGAATCAATAATTGTAATTAAACCCACTTAGTTTTACTTATTCACTTAAAAAATATCAAATATATATATATTTTTTAATTTAAGACTTTCTATATTAAAATGATAAAGGGACAGAAAAAGCCCTGTTATCAAGGTCTACAAGAAAATTGACTTGGGGAGGGAACCTCCTCTATCCACATAAAATCCAAAGTCTCAAAAGCAATACTAACCAAAGCGGTGTCTAGGGTGGAAAAGTAGAATAAGTTTCCCATCAAGCGTAAGGAACCATGAACCATGACCGTTGGATATAGGCATTCTTTGAGATACATGTGAGTTTAACATAAGAATTACTACATTGGATTATATTTAGAAGCAAGAAAAAAAATCTCCTTTCTTGGATGTGAGACACTCTCAATTAACGCATGCGCCTCTTCCCCTTTTGTGTGTGAGCTTGTTCCCCTTCTACTTAAGATTATTTACATTGAAATCGTGAAGGATTGTCGCAGGTAATGTTGTTGAGGTCCCCTTCCCTTTCCCCGTTAATTCCAACGATGAGATCTAAATGGGAGATTAATCCTTCAAATCAAAGTTTAAAGCTTTCGATTGAATTGGGTGCACCGATCTAGATCTAAATCCCTCCTCTCTAATGTCGGCGCATCTTGACTATCGTAGATTTGGGGTTGGTTTGCCGATGAAAGTGTCCATGTTTTCGTTCCACATATTTGGGGGTTTTCGTCAGTGAAAGTGCGTCTGTTTTTGGTGCAATTGGTTCCGCTTTGAATGTCTGCTGTTTTGGATCTGTGTTTGAGGCTTTGTTCTCTCTTTAGATCTCACTTTGGATCTGCGTGCAGTGATCGAAGAGAAGGAGAGCGGAAGAAAAGAATAGGAAATTAAGAAAGGAAAGATGAAATGAAAGGAACGCCACCGGTAATCCTCTAGACGGTGGCATACGACGGTCGGCGGTCGACCGTTGGCGGTGATTGTCACCAAGAAGACAAAAGAAGAGAACATAGAAAATAAGGAAAATATGAAAAAGAAAACAGTAAATAAAAAAAAAATTATTTGTGTGCATATCTACCATAAAATCTAAAAAACACCAAGATCCAAGGGTTACGGTTCCTTAAGCACAGTGAGAAACTTATGCTACTTCCCTCACTTTAGACACTGCCTATTAATCAAATGGTCCGCTACAACATTGTAGGACCTATTTACATGGGACAAAACATCACAACTATTACCTAAATATCCTAGCACAGTCCAAAGCTATAGGCTCTCAAAATAGATGTTTTGGAGAAACAACTTCTTTGCTAAAGTAATCCCCCATCGAAAAGCTATAGGCTCTCAACAGTCTGAGGTCGAAAGCATTGATTCTCCCATCTTGTAGCAGCTGCAATCACCTCACCATAGTGGTCTCGAAAAACAATCCCCAACCCAGTTTCACAACCCTTTTGAACACAGGCATCAAAATTACCTTCAATCTTGTTTTCCAAAGGAGCTTTCCATTTATCATACCTGCTATGCTCCTCTTCTTCCCTCCTTTATATTGTTGCTGGACATGGAGCCAACTCGCCCTAGCCAGGATCTGTGTCAGAGGGAGCTGTTTGTTCACAAACACCAATTCGTTCCTACTTCTTCAAATGGTGGACATCATTTCAAACACATACGTCATTGTCTCCCCCTCACTCCTCATCAACTTTTCCAGTCAGTCTACGATATTCAACTCCTCATTCTCCTCTATTCTGATGGCTAGAGGAAAGGCATAACACCACCTTTTAATCTCCTCACCAGTCACAAATAAGAAGAGCATGCGTCACTGATTCCACTCCCTCTCCACATCTCGGACATTCAAACTCCACCCTCATTTCCACCACCTTTTAACCTCCTCACAACTAAGGATAGCATTTTTACACACTCTCCGCACAAACTGAGAGCACTTAAGGAAGGATTTTCACTTTCCATATTTCCTTCCACCAATCACAAGGGATTCTACTCAAGGATGCCACCTCGTGTTTGGGGCAAACAATATGGGCTTCAATATCTGCACACTTTATTTTTGAGGAATCAACCATTGAAATGAAAAGAATAAATAAGTTTCTCCAAGTTAAAATAAACTTTTGATAAAGTTAATTAGTTTATGTGTAAATCATTTTTAATTTATAAAAAAATTATTTTATTTTTCTTCAAATTTCCATCTTTTACAATTAAGTTTTAACCCAACAAAAACCAATAATGTGAGACAATTTGTAGGATTGAAGACAAATATTAGAAAATTTACAAAAAATCTCATTAGACTCTCCTAGTGTTTTACTAATTGGTTTTAAGAAGTTATAGATATATAGTTATATTAAATATTAATACATGTGCTATTATACGTTTTCCTCTCTTTGAAAGTTGGTATAGTTAATTTGACATTTATTTTCTTTTTTTACCAACAAAGTTGTTCAGAAATGATTATCTATGTCAAATATAAAATATCGTAATTTTAGTAAGATACCGTCCTTTTTAAATATATGATATTTATAAATTTAGAAACGGATTTATTTAAATATTTGTCGACAAAACTGATTTTGTATTTTAAAACTTCAAGTAAATTCAGCAACACATAAACTAAACAAAAAATGATTTTTGTATACTACAAAATCTATTTTCTAGATAAAAGAAAAATATAAGAAATAATTAAAGAGACTTTTTTTTTTCTGATTACATGGAAATATGAAATACAAAAGAGTAGCTATTTCCCTGACTCACCACCACAAGAATGGCACCAGGTTGGTTGAAAGTGGAGGGAACAAAAGTAACGGGGACTTGTTTGGAAGCTAGTCTCGTCTCGGTATTGCTACCAATGCAGATGCTACTCTCTCGCGAGTGATAATTTAATGTTGGATAATTTCCGTTTTTATTTCATAGATATTTTCTAATTTTTATCTGATAGATATTTTTTGTTTTTTATCTAATAAATATATTTTGTTTTTTATTTGATGGCCAAATCAAATAATATCTTAATGTCAATCAAATAATATCTTGATGACATAGGTCCAACCCAATTCATACTATAAATAGATGAGTAGGGGTACACAGAAGACACACAGAAATTGAGAGTCTCAAGTGACAGTCTTGAGTGACATATTTGAACGAGCTTGCATACTCTGCATATTTGAGAGATTCTTAGAGAGTTTGATTGAAACACTCTAGGTTTCGTTTGAGTGATCACCATTGTTAGAGAGGTTGAGTGTACCACCACATTGGTATGTTTTTGATTCATTGTAACCGATTATTGTTATAGTGAATTTTGATACTAGACTAGGTCCCGTGAGTTTTTCTTTTCTCATATTGAAGAAGATTTTCTCACGTAAAACAAATTCTGATTGTCTTTCTCTCTCTCTCTCTCTCTCTTTTTGATTTTTTTATTTCCGCTTCCGCAATTTGACGCAATTGATATTTGAGGGTCCGCGATACCCAACAGTGGTATTAGAGCCCAGGTTCAAGGGTTCTGAAGAAGACGAGATGAAGACTAACGACATAACTCACGACGGAGATATGTTCAAGTTGACCGCAGATAACTTCAACTATTGGAGGTCGATGATGGAGGATCATCTTATCTGCAAAGATTTATATGATCCTATTATCCTTGAAGTGAAGCCGACTGGAAAGTCGGACAAGGATTAGGAGATCCTAAGTCAGAAGGCCGTGGCCACGATCAGGAAATACATTGACAAAAGTCTCTTTGAGCACGTATCCGAGTTCACGAACGCGTACGAGTTGTGGAACAAATTGGAGTCCATGATTCAGAAGAAGACTCCCAGGAACAAAGCACACCTGGTCCGTCGACTTGTGAAGCTAGAATACAAGGACGACATGAGTATGATTGAACACCTCAACAACTACAAAGGTATTGTGAATCAACTGTCCAAAGCCAACATGAAGATTGATGACGAGATACAGGCTTTGTTGTTGCTGAGTTCGTTACCGGAAAGTTGGGATACTTTGGTGGTGACTTTGAGCAACTCGGTTCCAGAAGGAAAATTGATGATGGATGCCGTGACAGACAGCCTCCTGAATGAAGAAGCCAGGAGAAGAGAACGAGGTGTATCCAGCACGTTTGAGGCTAACGTTGTTGAGAACAGAGGAAAGACCGACTCCCGGGGTCGTGGCAAGAGCCGAGATCAAGGTGGACGAGATAGGTCCTGAGGCCGGTCAAGGAAAAAACATGACTTGAAGTGCTTCTACTGTGGGAAGGTAGGACACAAGAAACCAGACTGTAGGACTCTGCAAAATGATGAACAGAACGGATGTGTGAAGCCAGATCAGATTGTTCCCAGAAGAAGAAGTGATCAGAGCAACACAGTTGTGACTGCTAATCCAAAAGCCGAGATATTCCTCTTCAGTGAGGAAATGTTGAACATAACCCATGATGACTGCACCTGGATTGTTGACTCCGGTGCCTTGTTCCACGTCACCCCACATGAGGGATTCTTCTCTGCTTACAGGAAGGGAGATTATGGTGTCGTGAAGATGGGAAATCAGGTGACCAGCAAGATTGTTGGTGTTGGTGATGTAACCTTGACCACAGACACAGGGTGTCGGGTTACGCTGAAAGATGTGAGGCATGTACCTGACATGCGTTTGAATTTGATCTCGGTTGGAAAACTTGATGATGTTGGGTCAGTAAATTACTTTGGAGAAAGTAGATGGAAGGTGACCAAGGGAAGCTTAGTCGTGGCTCGAGGAAAGAAAGAAGGCTCCTTGTATGTCATGCAAGGAAAGACCAATGGCGGAGAAGCCAATTCTGTTCGAGATGGACCAAGCTTGGAGTTGTGGCACAAGTGCCTCAGCCACATAAGCGAGAAAGGACTCCAGATTTTGGAGAAGAAATAACTTTTGACCGGGTTGAAGGGCCAAGTGTTGGAGAGTTGCACACATTGCCTAGCTGGAAAGCAGCACCGGGTTTCGTTTGTGAGACTTGATCAACCCAGACGACGTAAGAATATTTTTGACCTCGTCCATACTAATGTTTGCTCTATGTCCGAGAGATCACTCGGAGGAGCTCAGTATTTTGTTTCTTTCATTGATGATCACTCCCGCAAAGTGTGGGTTTATCTTTTGAAGATAAAAGACCAGGTACTCCAATCTTTCAAGGAATTTCATGCCATGGTGGAAAGGGAGACTGGCAAGAAATTGAAGGTGGTCAAATTTGATAATGGTGGTGAGTATCGTGGTTCCTTTGAAGCTTACTGTAGAGAAGCCGGGATCCGACTTGAGAAAACGCCCCCCAAGACACCCCAGCTGAACGGGCTTGCTGAGAGAATGAACCGGACTATTGAAGAGAAGGTTCGAAGTATGCTATCCAACGCCAAGTTGTCGAAAGCATATTGGGGAGAGGCAGTGAGAACAGCGGTGGATTTGATAAATCTCTCACCATCGATGCCGCTAGAAGGAGAGATTCCAAAGGAAGTATGGACAGGTTGGAGAGCGACCTATGATCACTTGAGGGTGTTTGGATGCCGAGCCTTCGTGCATGTCCCTAAGGATAAAAGGGCGAAACTGGATGCGAAGACGAAGGAGTGCATATACCTCGGTTCGCCTAAAATCGAGTTTGGTTTCAGACTTTGGGATCCAATCAACAAGAAGATTGTGAGAAGCCGAGATGTAGTCTTTCATGAGGATGAGACCATCCATGACATCTCGAAGCCCCAAGTTCGGGTTACTGTTCGAAGAGAAGAACCCGTCCCGCGTGAAAGTACTGAAGCAAAGTGAGAAACCAGTGAAGAAATCGCTGAAGGCGATGTTGAAGATGATGACCAACAAGAAACTGATGATGCCGGGATCCGAGTTGAGAATGAAGAACCAGTATCTGAAGTGGCTAATGAAGAACAACCGAGATACCCCACTTGAGAAAGAAGACCTTCTACAAGGTACCCTGATGATGAATACACCATCATTGCTGAAGATGGTGAGCCTCAGAGTTATGATGAGGCTGTGATGAGCTCAGAGAAAGGAGAATGGAAGAAGACCATGCAGGATGAGATGAATTCCCCGCATAAAAACCAGACTTACATGATAACGAAGCCGGTACCAGCATGAAAATTTGAAGATTGCTGTGAAGGAGCCGGGCTGATGAACTTGGCATGATGGAGCCGAGGTGAGAAGACCGGATTGTTGAAGTTGAAGACCTCCGTCTCTTTGAAAAATGGAAGGGGGAGATTTGTTGGATAATTTCCGTTTTTATTTGATAGATATCTTCTGGTTTTTATCTGATAGATATCTTCTGTTTTTTATCTGATAGATATCTTCTGTTTTTTATTTGATAAGATATATTCTGTTTTATTTGATTGGCCAAATCAAATAATATCTTGATACCAATCAAATAATATCTTGATGGCATAGGCCCAACCCAATTCATACTATAAATAGATGAGTAGGGGTACACAGAAGACACACAAAAATTGAGAGCCTCAAGTAACAGTCTTGAGTGACATATTTGAGCGAGCCTGCGTGCTCTGCATATTTGAGAGATTCTTAGAGAGTTTGAGTGAAACACTCTAGGTTTCGTTTGAGTGATTACCATTGTTGGAGAGGTTGAGTGTACCACCACATTGGTGTGTTTTTGATTCATTGTAACCGATAATTGTTATAGTGGATTTTGATACTGGACTAGGTCCCGTGAGTTTTTCTTTTCTCACATTGAGGAAGGTTTTCTCACGTAAAACAAATTCTGATTGTCTCTCTCCCTTTTTGATCTTTTGATTTCCGTTTCCGCAATTTGATGCAATTGATATTTGAGGGTCCGCGATACCCAACACTTAATCAAGGTGCGCCATTTTCGTCACTCTCTGAATCAAGTCAATGATCATGGCAACCATTCACCTTTATTCCGATACTAAGTCTCTCTTCCAATCCGATCTCTCTCCCTAAAACACTCAAGAAACGGTTTCCACGCCTCCCTACAATCGCCAGAATAACAAACCACACCGAAGGAACTCTAACTCAAATTAATGTTATGCTCAGAGTAGCATGATATGTATGCCATTTTGTTCACAATGGGTGAGATGTATGCAAGTTCTTTCATGAGATGATCTACAAAATATGTTGATAATTATTGCTTTGGTACATCTAAGTTGGTGTCACTGGGAAAATCTGATAAAATAATAGGAACTTCATTTGCTGTTGTGAGTTTCACTTTGTAGGATCATACTGATAGTTACATGCATCAATTTTGTCGAAAACCCTTCTTTTGCTGCTTGGACAGTGAACTCTCACTGATGTTCTTTATCAACTGTAATATTACCTTTTCATAAAGGGTGATGTAGAGCCTTTTAAACACAATTCAAATATAGGTCTGTGTTCATGCACATTTAGTGTCTTTTTAAATTTCAAAACCAAAACATGGTTTACGAAGGAGGAACTGGGACTATGCTTCATTTTGTGTTCTATGTAGTTCATTCCCTTTTTTAATCAAACAGGACGACATCATTATAAGATGTCAAAGTATGCAAAAGCCAGTTATTGTGGCAACAAATATGCTTGAAAGCATGATTAATCATCCCACACCGACGAGGGCAGAAGTCTCAGACATTGCAATTGCAGTAAGACAAGGTGCTGATGCTATCATGCTTTCAGGAGAAACTGCACATGGAAAGTGAGTTTGCTGTTCCTTGGTGACCTTGGTTCTTATATTTTATTTTTATTTCAGCTGTTCAATCTTTTTTTCAATATTCATTTTTTACTATTTGTAATGCATAAGAGATACTCTTTACTGTTTTCAGATAAAAGAAGAAGCATCATAAGAGAATGGGGAATAAGATATCCTCTTAGGGGAAATCTAAAATATAAGAACAAATAGGAAGGAATGTTAACTTAACAAAGCTTAGGAATCTCTGCATGTCTAATAAAGGGGAATTAATTACCTTGATTTACTATAACTGAAAAATACCCGTTCATTTTTTTTTTGTTCAATATATGATTTTCAGCAGTTTATGATTTATAGACTTATCTTCTTTTTTTTGGAGTGCAATGTTTTCAGGAAGAAAAACATCATTCATTATAAAAAGATACTCCTGTCCTAAATTGGCTTCAAAACCCATCTGGTCAGACTTTTGTATGTGTAGATTATTGTAATTACTATAGAATAGCTTTTCATTTAAAGATGCATGTGATTTTTTATTTTTTTTTATAAATTGGTTACATAAGAATGTTTAACCATGTGTGTCTTGTGATGATGAATTGACAGAATTGTGCATTTAATGTACTTCTTTTCCAAGATTTCCAATCTAATAAATTTATCTTGAGGATTGCAACTGCTTCAGATTTCCATTGAAAGCTGTTAAAGTTATGCACATGGTGGCTCTTAGGAATGAATCCAGTGTTCAAAGTGATGTTGCTCATCCAAGTCAACTAAGTTCCCATGAAGTATGTTCTTGATTAACGAAAAAGGAAGTTTTGGAGTTTTGTTTCAAATGTTGTAGAGATTTGTTGCTATATTTTATTGATAATTGATGACATGCTAAAATCTAATTAATTTGTGTTTGCTTGTTGACAGAGCCACATGGGAGAAATGTTTGCTTTCCATGCGACAACAATGTCTAACACTCTTAATACTCCTATTATTTCACCAGAACAGGATCCATGGCTATTCGTTTGAGCCATTATAGGCCTTACTCAACAATCTTTGCATTCACAAATGAGTAAGCATTAGCAGGATGTGTTGCTCAATAATGTTTGCATTTGCAAATGATTAATCGTTAACAGGATGAAATTACCCTGTGACTCTGAGTATTTTCTGTGTTGATTTTAATTTGGTGCTATGAACTCATGCATCTAACCTGAAAATAAACTTTTGTTGATGAAATTACCCTGTACCTTGGTTGTGTACTTGTTGTCCTTGCTATTTTATCAGGACTATTAATTTCTGGGCTTGAGCATATGTATAATACTATCTTGGGAAAAGTCAAGCTTCTATCTTGCCTACTCAAGTATTTTACAGATTATCTTATTTATCTAATTAACTAAATTTAACATGCTGTGTGTTTTGTGTATGAACAAAGGATAATTCTTCAGACATATTTTTCTCTTTTTCAAATTTAGTCTTCTATAATATATTTTTTCTTTAGCACTTTTGAATTGACCATTCTGGTTCAATTCTTTCAGGAATCCTGCTAGATGAATGTTTCTCCTATCCTAGATGGAACCCCACTCGCCCTTTTCTCTAAAATGATATTATTCTACTTACATTTATGGTGCTATCTTGCACAGACATACCCCCCTCACCCCAAAGAAAAGTATACATGTAGAAGAAAAACATAAAGCATAGGATCCTGAAGGCCACCCAACATAGTGATTTTTTTGTCTTTTTCTGCTTTCTAATGTTTGGAGGGTGTTAAGTATAGATGCTTAAGTTAATATTCTATTGCACCCACAAATTTATGATTTATCTATTTGCAGAGCAAGAATTAAGCAGAGGTTGGTGCTTTATCATGGTGTTATGCCCATATACATGCAATTTTCAAATGATGCAGAAGAGACCTTCTCTAGAGCCCTCAAGCTACTATTGGTTAGTAATATCTCCATCACTTGCACAAATATTCCTTTTCTTGATATTTTTTCTTTTAAATGTTGCTTAAAAGTCTATATATTTCAGAGTAAGGGCCATTTACACGAGGGACAGCATGTTACTCTTGTTCAAAGTGGAGCACAACCAATCTGGCGTGAGGAATCCACTCACCACATACAAGTTCGTAAGGTTCATGGATAAAATTCTACGAAGGATCTTTGTTCCTTATAAGTGTACAGTTTTTTTTTTCCTTCCCCACTATCTTGTAACTAGTTATTCATAGTTATGGCTATTATGCACTTGAAACACCAAAGTTGGATAGGAAAAGAAATTTCATGATGCAAATAGTGATTTATTGATAAGGAATTGCCATAGCCTCCATGAAGTTCTTTCATGACCATATATTTTTTAACATGTTATCTTGGCTAAAAGAAATCAAATTGACCTTTTGCTGTTCATGCAACCACATCAGCGGGACTTACTGGGCCACCCTTTATAATTTACTTATATCTGTTTAGTTTTAACTTTTTTACCTTACCTTTCCCAACCTTTGATCTATACGTATGAAAGGTGGCATTACATATCAAAATAAGATAAAAGAATGACAGAAGAAAAAGATAATTTATGCCATGCCTTAATACCTTTCATTTCACCTTATTCCCATTTTGATTATGCAAAATTTGATTCTGTAGACTATAAGTATTGCCTGTTAATTCCTCTGGTTGCTAAGACAAATCTTCCGAATATTGATTTACTGCTGGGTGAGTTGTTGGCACCCTTAAATGCTTTTTGTAAATTTCTTAAATCACGCTGTTTATGTTGTCTTTTTTTGTTAGTGATATTATACATAAATTATTCTGTCAAATAATTGCCAGCAATAAGTTAATGCTTTGTGCTGTTCTTTGTAAGCGATCCTATACGGAATTCTTTGCTTGTCCACATTGCTTAGGAATGGCATTTGGTCTGCCACTGCCAGTTCGGAATTTCTTTGGGTGATTGACTCAATCAGCTAAATCTAAATATATTATAAATTCCTTACTAAAAATTTCTCTTTCTCCGCCGTTTCGAAATTATTGCCTTAATTACTGGATTGTCCATGATTGCATTGTTTGTTCACGAGAATACCAGACATTAATGACAGGAAGTTCTTGTGTTAGCTCTGGGGACTGGGGAGGGAAGTGAGGCTAAGTTCTGTAAATGGTCGGAACCATGTCACACTTGGAAATCCACATATCATACTTAAATTCAAATTTAACAATGGAACTTACAAATGAGAAAGAAAGGAGGTTTCTAGGGACCCTAAAACAGTCATTGTCTCGTCTAAGTTTAGTTTTACACAACTAGGCTTCAAGAACATATATTAGCCATAAAACCAATGAGTCAAGTTGTAACAGAGTTAGAAACTCGTGTAAGAAGGGCTTCATTCTGCAATCCTGCAAACTATTTCTTCCAACAGCAAATGTAACCAAGATTATTTTGACTAATTGCTCCCTTCTTTCTCTTATTAATATTTGCCATAACCATTGTGTTTGAATGACGTCTCATGCAAATTATACTTCTGGCTCATCAATCTCTCCAGTTTTCGCCTCTAGCTGTATAGACTTGTACCATTTTGCACATGCAATATAAGCGATCAAGTCTATCGATGTCAAGGCAGCTAAGAGGAAGTAAAACCTATCTAAGTGGCCTTTGTTGAGGTGTCCAGGGATCCATCCCGACATGTGATCTTCGGTGGATATCTTCATAACCACACTAACAAGTAAGCTACTCACATAGTTCCCAAGGGAAATGGATGTCATGCAAAGAGCACTTCCAAAGCTCTTTAAGCCGTCTGGTGTCTGAGCGTTGAAGAACTCCAACTGACCTACGTACATAAAAACCTCAGAAGCTCCTATAAATGCATACTGAGGGATTTGCCAGAAGATGCTTAAAGTGCTCGAGTCATTGCAGTGTAGGCATCCTTGTTTTGCATACTTGAGCCTAAAGCATTCAACTAATCCAGCCGAAACCATTGCCAGTACAGCTATAACCAGTCCAACTCCCATTCTCTGAAGCTCTGTAAGTCCCTTAGAATCTGTCTTTTTAAGTTTTCCCACAAACGGATCAAGAACTCGACGGTAAAAGAAAATGAAAACAGCCACACTGAGGATATCAAAGCTGGACATGCTAGCTGGTGGTATTCTGAAGTTGGAAACCTTGGTTTTCATGGCAGCACCTTGCTCCACAAAAAGTGAAGCCATTTGTGTGAAAACCACCGAGTATATTATGGTGCAGAGCCAGATTGGAAGAAGTCTCAGTATGCACTTCACTTCTTCAACTTGACTTACAGGACAGAGACGCCAGGGGTTGTAACCGAGCCCTTTCTGGTCCCCTAGATCTCTTAAAGATATAAACGCTGCCCTATCCAAGAACCTGCAATGCATAACAAGTGGCAAATTGATCAAACCGTAATTACTCAGTGCAATCAAGAACCGACCAATAATACTGGAAATATAGTAGTGTTTGATTTGTAGCAAAATGATCACATAAATAAAGGAAAAGCATTCCATGCAGCCTCAGCTACATATGAAAACATTCATTCATTGTGTGGTTTCAGCTGAAAGGAGCCTCCACTACTTACTTGAACCCGTGAGTGTGGAGAATCTTTCTGTTGGCATTGTTGGATGCCTCCTTTGCATCCATGTTGAATAAGTCCTCTCCGTTTGATGACATTTGAAGTTTGCATTTCCTTGATGCAGCCACAAGGACTTGGCTGAACCTGGAGATAGGGTTGCCACTGGGCTTGAAGTGTCTATACCTTGGGGTGCAGACAAGAAACAAGATCAATGCAGCAAAGGCAGATCCTGCAGACAGCCAGAAACCAAGAGCCCACATTCCTTCGTCCTCAAAATAGACCAGAATGGTGTTTGAGAAGAGTTGGCCAATGTTAAAAGCTAGGTAGAAGTAGCTAAAGAAGGCCACCTTGTTGTGACCCTCCTTTGAGTGCTCCTCATCAAACTGATCAGCCCCAAATGTGGCAATATTTGGTTGATAACCTCCATTCCCCAAGGCAACAAGATAGATTGAGAGGTAGAACATCCCCATCTCCAATTTTGAATGTTTCCCACAATTAACTGTTTCATTCCCACAACCTTTAGGCTTAAGCAAGAATAGGTATGATGACAGGGATAAGGACATTAGACCCTGTTTTATCAAGCCAGAAAGATTCATTAGTCAGGGAGTTTATGTAACAGCATGGAATTAAAGAGAGGAGAGGAAATAGAAGCATTACTTACTATAACAAAGATGACCTGAAAGACAGCACATGTTTTATATCTTCCCCAATAAGAATCACTGAGGAAAGCACCCACAAGAGAGAAGATGTAAACAGTTCCGGTCCACTTGCTCACATTGTTGGCTGCATCAGCATTGTTTTGTCCTACCACCCGTGTCAGAAACAACACTAGGTTCACGCCGATCCCAAAGAAGGCAAGGGTTGCCAAAGCTTGGTTCACTGATTAATGCAATCAACAAATTACAGAACAAGAAGCATTAGCATCATGCTGTCAACATTGTGAACTACGTGAATCACACACTCACATGCATCATTGATCATTGTGCATTTAAATCTACATACGCCCTTCTAAAAGCCGATAGCTTACAAATATATGAATTTGAGTTGGAAATAATAGTGTACACCAGGTGGTGGAATACAAGGTGAAAAGGAGTTTTTTTTTTTTTTTTTTTTTTAAATCATGAAATGTTTTCAATGCATCGTAAGTTAGTAGTCTTCACTACTTTGGGACCAAGGTTGGTTCTCTGCATGCGACCTGCAATCACCATTCATAGGCTCAAATTTGTCTAAATTATGTTTTATTTTGTTATTTAATATATAAAAATATTAATGATAGATTTTGAGCAATCACATAATCCACACGCCTCTAGTATATCATGATTATTCATGAAGGATAATTAGTTGCCCGTACCCTGCTTTCTAAAATAGAATGAAGACCTCATGTCACCTTCATCGACTTGAGATAATTGCGTTGCTCCTTACATGCATTACAATAAAGAAATTTTCACACCCTCAAATGTTATACACCCTTGACGAGAAGAGAGAAAAATAAAATTTAGGTTTATAAACATTATATGCATATGCCACTACCTTACATATGCATGCACAAGCTTTTTGGTGTATACTTTTTAAATTTTTTTTATTTAGAAGTATGTTCAAAAAGCTGCTTTATTTTTTTGTTAAAAATAAAGCTTAAATATATATATTTTTTCCTGTTATTTAACATTTTTTTATCCTTATAAAAAAAATATGTTTTAGTCCTTCTAAGATGTGTTTATTTTATTTATTTTTAAAGTTTTTTAGATAACACTTTGAACAGTAAAAAAATATTATTTAAAACTCTTTAAAAAAAAAACAAAACATATTTTAAAAGAACTAAAACAAAATTAAAATAAAATTACGGAGGCGAAAATGAAAAAATTTTAAATTTCAGGAAAAATAATCCTAAAAATAATAATTATTAAAAAGTCTGAAAAATTATGTCAAGTGATTATTTTAAATTTTTTTTAAAAAGGGTCCTATATTAACAAATATATTTTATAGTATAGTGTTAGGTACGTAGGATTTTCCTTTATAAAGCACGCCATCAAATTAGTATTGGTTTCACAGGTGAGATAACACTCTGAAAGACACTCATAAAAGGAAATCACTTTTAGAAATTAAACTGTTATTTTAACTACTATTTTCTCAAAAGGGAATATCGTGATTCCTGAATTCACTTTTTGAACTTTCGGTCCCGTCGTCGTGTTGCAGGCAAAAGACGCTTTTGCTGTTTTGCATGGTATTCTATTTTTTTTTATTAATACAAATATCAAATTTTGAATATGACGATGCATCTATAAATTTATTTGTAACACATCAATTTTTTTTTCTTTGCACAAATTCATATTAAACTTGGTAACTCTTCACAATTGCTTTAAACATATCTGTACCAAAAAATATTTATTATTATAAATTAACTTTTTGCAACAATTAAATAATAGAAAACTTAAAATAAATAATATAATAATTATTTGAATATTGTTTTAAATTTTTAAGTTAATTATACCTAAAAATATTATATTAGCATTAGAATTACAGTTTTCAATATTAATTATTTCACACAATTTTTTTACATTTACCTTTACACTCATTGAAAAAAAGAACCTCCTATATTATTCTTGCTTATCTCTTTATACATCGACCAATTTGACAATTGATAAAGAGAGTAAGAAAAACAAAATTGAACAAACATTTTTCATCTTTTATAGGCCTTGGAGGAGAGGCTTTTCTATATCCATACACAAACAACAACTTCAATTGGCATGTTTTCTGTATCAGGTATTATTTAATTAACTATCCACTTTGCACAATCATAATACCATATACAGTTTTTTTTTAAAAAAAAAATCAGCAATACCATATATAGTACACGAGAGATATCTTTCCCCACCACAAAACTCAGATTAAAAGCAATATTATTTATTTTCAAGATCTCAGTATTTTCTTTACGTTTCTTTTATATTTCTAGTAAAATCTAAAGATACCTAACACAAAAAAAGAGGAGGGGAAAAAGAATATTTTTTAATATATAGGTGGAAAAAAATATAAAAAATTGTCTAAACTAATCAGAGTTCTTTTTGTCGTTTTTTTATGTAAAATAATCAGAGTTCTATATATATTCTAAATAATTTGTTAATTATACCATTTTTTGTGTGTGATGAAATTGGAAACTGTTGGACTATTGAACTAAAACTCTTTTATCATATCACTCATGCAAGCATATCACTTGTTGACGTTTTTTAACACAACACTATACAGGACTTTCTAAATAATTATGATTGTGATCTATATCAGTTTTCCTTACTAAGAACGAATATAGGGACGTGCATAAATCAAAAACCCGAAACAGCTGGTTAGTAGTATTATTGATTATAGCCATCATGCTCCTTTTCTATGCAGTAAATACTAATTAAATAAATAAATAAATATACATGCATATGTGTGTCTATGCTCGATGGCACGTGGCATGGCAGAAAGCCACGTCATGCAAATTCCTGTCACGGATTACGTGTCAGAAACGTATTTCTCTGAAATGCATGCTTATTTTCCTCACTTTAATTAATTTTTCTCTTTTTCAAGTTATTTGCCACAGTTCCCGGCCTCATGTCGCTTATCAAGAAGGACAAAGCCAAAATCCTCATTCAGGCTTGATTCAGAATCTCTATCCTCTGTCAAATCTTAATTTTAGTATCATTCTTTGGAGTTTTGTTTTCTTATTTTAGTAAGAGATTGTTATTAAGAGTTTTAATTAGTAGTAATTATTATTTTTCATCAATAGTAAGTTTAAACACATAATATATATAACAGAACTAAATTAAACTCTACACTTATTCAATAAGTATCACATGCATAATTACTCTTTTAATAATAAACAACCTACCTTCACCTTTAATTAGAGAATGATACTAAAATGGTTTAAAGAGTTATTAGGGTAATTAATTTAATTTTGTCTCTATAGAAAGATATTTGCATGATTAGTTACAAGGCTGCAGCCAGCCAACTCATTACACAAGGAAGGCATGCAATAAAACTGACTGAAATGTTTAGTTTGGATTTTGTACACCAAATGGAACACGTTCCTGCATTTAAGTGTTGTCTTTTCTTTCTTATTATCTTTAATTGATAAGAAGGAAACTAGATTGGTCGCATGTAGTTGCATATTCCACCATAAAAGCAACCACCCTTTACTCCTTCTATGATAAGCTATCTAAAATATATAACCGCATCACATTAATGGTGAAAACTTCTGCAGAACACAAGACTCTTGAAACTTCTACGTATATACTATTATAATCATTTCATGAACTATACGTGTACGTATCATATATCTCTATGCATTTACATGCGTTTTTGTTTTACAATCCTTGAGATTAATTAATATGCTCAAAGAACAAGATCAATTAATATTTATAATATATTGTATAGTATAGTATACTTTGTAGTAATGGAGATTCAACCGTTCACTTCATAGAAAGTAAGACCTGGTGAAAGAATTCTCCCTTAACAAAAATAATTTCTTAGTTTAGGAAAATTGAAAGGGAATTAGTTATCATATAGTGCCATGTTCTATTTCCATATCACCATTTACCTGTTTATAGAGACACAACACAAGCTATTGCAAATCAAAAGAGTACAGAAGGCACGCGCGGGTTATATGCTTATATGCATGTGATGTGATATGCATTACTCTTTACCGAGTTACACAAATTTTTTTTTTTTTTAAATGCTCTGCAGTATTTGGAGCTTACAGAGTATGATAATTGCAGCCACCCATCTGCCAGATTTGGCTCTGATTGCAGGACGTCCATGGAAATCAACACTCCCATCAAGAGTGACCTCTTCTGATTCTTCTTCAAACTTTCTCTGTGGAGAATTTTTTTTTTTTTTAACACAAAATCAATGACAAGACTTTTTAGTAATTCATTATTGATAAGCCTAAATATATGCATGTCACATTCATGTTTAGTATTTGTCACAAAATATATGAAGACTCTGACACAACCATAGACAAGAAGGAGTAATTGCAAGATTTTAAGAATTTATGAGGTAAACAAATAAAAATATGTAATGTATATGTAGAACATGTTAACAATTACCTCTTTGTAGACATGAGACTCTAGGCAAGACATGGTGATATGATATCAAAAGAAAAAGTTAGCTGAAAATGCAGGGGAGGGCACTCAAGCAGAGGAAGGTTGTTTTTTGAGGTGAAAAGAAGAAGCAAATTAATGTTACAGAATACAGAGGGGAGAGTGGGAGAGCTCAATATATAGATGAATGAAGGTTGGCGTGAACGGTGAAGATATCAGACTAGGCCAAAAAGTGGGGTATAACATGGTATACACTGTGTAATGTGTTTAACATGCACTTTTACAAAAGAGAAATATTTACAATAATTTTTTACAATCACAAGAGAAATAAAAAGAGTATAAAATATACTGAGTGATAAGATGAATACTACAAAAATACTATGCTAACAGTACGTACCTAATTCTTTACAAAATTATTGTTTCATGTACAAATAGTTACTACACATAAGGAAAAAACCAAAGGAGTATTGACAAGTAAAATTTACACCTTAACTATTATAATATTCACATGTTTAGTATAAGAAAAAAGGAAATAAAGATACATTTTCTCTTCCTTTCTATCCGTAAATGCATAATTATCGTGACATGATGAAAATTTCATTTTGAAAAGTTTCATTTTACATATAAGCTTGGTGATTGATGTAACATATTTGATATTTTTAAGAATTGTA